>JAOTRA010000008.1:8366840-8381160 GCA_026260255.1 Pseudolaguvia tuberculata | reverse complement strand
GTGACCCCGGATTCGGGAAAAAGCGGGTAAGAAGATGAATGAATGAATGAATGAATGAATGAATGAATGAATGAATGTCAAATGTAAACTGTAAAACTGTCCATTCAATAAAATTTGTCACTGCTGCTAGAGCTAATTTATAATTTGTGAAGGTGCTTTTTCTCTTGGTATGCTAAATGTCAAATAAGATAATGTGATGTGACTGTAGTCCATGCTGACTTTACCATTGCCAGACTAACTCAAAGGTCATGAATAAATCAGGACTGGAACATATAATAAAGATGAAAGTAAAACAGAGGCAATCCCACCAACACAGTGAGCTGATGTGGTGCACTGTGCCAGGCTAACAATTTTTACCATTAATGGTAAAAAGAACTTCTAACAACCCTTTTAGATAAGAAACTTTACCTACAATCCATTCACTCTCCCGTGCGAGACCCAGCTTAACACCAAGGTGGCTGAAACGGTCTTCCAGAGCACATGTGGTTCACAATGAAGGTCAAGCTATTGAATGAATGAAGCAGCAATTCCACTGGTAGACCACTGATGAATAAGTCATGCAGGTTGGAGAAGTACCAACTAGCATCACTAAAGTTTAGAAGATATAAAGGCTGATCGTGCTCTTTTAATAGATATTCTCAATTCGTATACTGTTTTTTTTCTAATCATAATTCAGTGATGTGGTTTAAAAACGAGCAGTGACATTTTTCTTTCGATTTTGTATGATAGACCTTGTTTTGTTCAATTGGGCACCATGCTATGTTTGTAGAAGGTGTATTTATTCCTTTCTACTTAATATTGTTAATTTTTCAGTGCTACAAATGTTGTAGTTATAGAAGTCTTTCTTTGTTTCATTTATTTTAATCTCTACGTTGCATCTAAAGTGGTGGCACATTCATATATTTTTTTCAATTACAGTTTACCTTTGCTTTTTGGAGTGATATGAGGAGGTTATATTCTAATCTTGATGTAAGCACACATTAGTAATTAGTGATAAAATTATATTGGCTTTTTAAGTACTAAAACCCCTAAAACAATGTTTGTGTGTATGCCTGTGTCCTGTTTTCTTGGATGTGTGTGTGTGTATTGTGTATATGTGTGAACCCTAGACATAAGAATTTCTCTCTCTCTCTCTCTCTCTCTCTCTCTCTCTCTCTCTCTCTCGCACTCTCTCCCATTTTTCTTCTTCTTTATTTTTTATATCTACTAGCTTTCTGTGACCCAGGTCACACACCAGGCCAAAATTAATCAAATGAATAGAAGCACATGGCTGATTGCTCTATCCTCTGTATAATGTTGGTAATCAGATTTCAACAAAATGGTTAAACACACACACACACACACACACACACACACACACACACACAGGTCTTTATGGCTTATTACATTTTTTGCATGTTAGCGTCCCCTTCTCAACTCTCCGTTCACCTCTCTCACACATTCACAGATATGCAAGTAATCAGTCAAATCTACACACGTACCATTCGCCTCCACTGGAGCTAAGACTTTAAACACCTAAAGCAATTAAGCTCATTCATGCAAATCAGTCCAATTATGCAACTAAGACAGACCTTGAAATCGCCTAAACTGGGCTGAGCATTGAATGAAGGAAAATGTTCAGTTGAGAAGGTTAGCAGTTAAGCATAAAATGTAATTTGAAAATAAATTAATAATCCTAAGAGGCGCAGTGGTTAGCATGGTCACCTCACAACAAGAAGGTCCCGGGTTCGATTCCCAGGGTGGCGATCTTTCTGTGTGCTTTACACAGAATGCAGTAAAAGTAAAAAAGAAAAAGGGAATTTGTCCGTAATGAGTATGCCAAAGGCGACTGTGACAAGAAAAAAAACTTCCTTAAATGATGTAGGAAGAAACATTGAGTAGTGCAACATCACGGACATCCAGACAGTCAAATTTGCAAAGAGTTACTGCGCAAATTTCCAGTAAGGCACGTCTGCAGTCACAATGCCACCATGATGCTAATCAGTGTAATACGAAGGCACCTGGTATGGGGCACAGGTCTGGTACAAGATTAAAGAAGAGAAAGAAAAGATGTAGAAAACTAAATCTAATAAAAGATTTACAGAAGAACTTAGATAATTAAAAATAGAAATAATTAAATAAAAGCACGATGCTTTAGTGGTTAGCACGGTCGTCTCACAGCAAGAAGGTCCCGGGTTTGATTATCGGGTAATGGATAATTTCTGTGCAGAGTTTGCATGTTCTCACCGCGCTTGCATGAGTTTTCTAAAGGTACTCTAGTTTCCTCCCACAATCCAAAAACATGTACATTAGGTTGATGGGTGATTCTAAATTGGTGTGATGGAGTATGGGTGTATATTTTTATTTTGCAACATTAGCTCTGATGTTTTTTTAATTTTTGTTTGTTTTGGCTTTAAAGTTAAGCCCCTTTAACAATTATGTGTACTTTATTGGCTGCATTTACACTGCATTTTCCAAGTGACTCAGTTCCCTTTTTTTCTTGTCAATTTAGTGATCAATGCTACATTGTGGGGAAGTGGTGGCTCAATGATTAAGGTTGTTGATCGGTAGACCAGGAATACCTAAGCTCTTGCCCCACCACCGCCAAGGAAGACATGGACTCAAGTTCGCCAATATTGGGTCCTTGAGTAGAATAGCTCACCCTGCGTTCTAACCTGCACATTACATCCCCCAACTTACTAAGATGGGGATATGCAAAGAAAACATTTCACTATATGTTATACTCGGTATAATCATGTATGTGACAAAAATTGAATCTGATTAAAATTGATATTAACAGCTGGACTTTTCCTTACATTCACTCAGGCTGAAAAACAACGGCTCTCTGTATTTTCTCTGCCTAAAAAGATGCATGTCTTTAGCACTATCCTTTACCTACCTTAAATATGATGTCGATGCAAAATATGGAATAATCATTTCGTCTTTCTCAATGGATTATTGCGCCATGTATTTTGCAGTGTATGGTGTAAATTCGAGAATTGTATATGCGGGGAAAAATGCATATAGTCAGATAATCAGAAATGGACAATTTGCAGTCTAAATGCAGCATTAGTTATTTCCCTCTGCAACTAGGCCTGCTGGGTAACTGTAACATAGAATTGGGTCAGGTGATTAAGCTTTTTTGACAGTGATGAAATGCTACATTTCTATTTTATTATGTTTTGGTCCCCAAGTACTTCACTAGATCATATTGACAGCTGGACTATATATAGGAATATGTGGGCACTTTACATTTCACAGTGGGCGACAGCATTTTCAGAGTTTTTATGCATACAGTTTGACATGTCAGCCTCCTCTGAGAAGTAGTACTGTCATAGAGAAAGGCCACCATGACTGTTTCAGCAGGCATGAAAACAGGAAGGAAGACTGTAAGGGCACAAACTGTCACTTACTGGCTATGATATAAGATCCATTGATTCATCGTGACATGCTGGATTCATAGGCTC
This sequence comes from Pseudolaguvia tuberculata, assembly GCA_026260255.1. NCBI lineage: Eukaryota > Metazoa > Chordata > Actinopteri > Siluriformes > Sisoridae > Pseudolaguvia > Pseudolaguvia tuberculata. The sequence goes on along the minus strand of JAOTRA010000008.1, from coordinate 8,377,714 downwards.
CTTGTTTCTTGGGTCCTAGCATTTGGGTCCTAGCAAACCAAATGTCCAACGGTCACATCATTAGTTGAGCACATTGTCCTGTAGGCTAACTTTGGTTCGTGTGTTGTTATTTAATATCAAGCTAACTTCGCAGAGCCTCAGTGTAATAAGAAAATAAATAGACTGACTGGCCTGATTGAAGGCTATTTTCATGTGTCTGGATCAGTAAAGGGTGCAGGTTATCACCCTTACACTAAGGGAAAAGGAAAAGGTAGGGGTCAGACAATTGGCAAAGGGAAATGATTACTTACATGGCCACTGAACTGAAACACTTTGACCACATTTCCAGCTTGTTCCTATTGTTCTGAAAAAAGTAATAATCCAGAACTATATGTGCTTTATCCCATGTGTCTTTATTATTAAAGCAATATTTCCCATAATATTAGAGACTGTTCTAACTTTTATTCCATGTAATGATGTTACTATTTTTTCCACTATCTAATTAAAGCCGCACTGCTTTATTTTATAGTTCTCGTGTGGCTGGTGCTACAGTTCAATGTTACACTAGATCTTCGCTGTAGTTTTATGAGGATTTATATGGATTTTTCGTCTGCCTGTACAATACTATGTATTTTAAAACTTATCTTAGAGGTAAGCCTTTGTGATATATTTTTATAGTATCAATTAAGTAATCATTTGTCATTACAATGATTGTAGATTGTAAATGTGTTTTTAAAGCAGTGTTTAAGATCAATTTCCTTACACACATTAGATACTTATTACATTTTTACATATGCAGCATATGCAGTTTGGGCAAAAGGGTAAATATTTATTAAGTAGATATTTTATTATATATTTTTTATTATATTTATTTTTTATTTATTATATTTATTATTACTTTAGGGGGAGGCGCGTTGGCATAGTGGTTAGCATGGTCTCACAACAAGAAGGTTCTGGGTTCGATTTCCGGGCAAGGGTTTGCATGTTCTTCCCACACCTCTGTGGGTTTCCTCCAAGCACTCTGATTTCCTCCCACAGTCCAAAAACATGTACATTAGGTAATTCTAAATTGCCCGTAGGAATATGTGTGGTTATTTGTCTATGTGTGGCCCTGTGATTGGCTGGCGACCTGTCCAGGGTGTCCTCTGCCTCCTGCCCTATGTGTGCTGGGATAGCCTTTAGACTTCTGTGACCTCGAATTAGCGAGTAACAAGATGAATGGAGGAATGAAAGAATGAATGAATGAATGAATATTACTTTAGTACCATACCACCATGGAAGTACCTTCCTAATCGGATCATGTGGAAATGTGCCTCTAGGGGTCAGTAACTGACTGCATTCTGGCAAGAAAACAGAGAAGCAAAGAACGTGCATTTGAGTACATGCCCTTTGGCAAGCGTATGGTTATTTTTCCAGTATTGGAAAAACTGTCTATCACATCCATATGTTTTTTAATATCCATTGCAGGCTTTAATCTGACTTTTTCTCACTATCTGCATCAGTAATATCAATCAGCGTTAAAAAAAAAGAAAGGTACATGAGGAGATTTGGAGGTGCAGTCAGTTTCCAGTTCATCCCTTAAATGTTCAGTGGGTTTATTTTCAGGGCTTTGTGCTAAATGTTTTTTGGGGTTTTTTTACACATCAACTTTGGTAAATCACATCTTTAAGCTTAGGGACTTGCTTATGATACAGAATACAAAGACATTTGTACAGACCTAGACAACTGTACAGTCTAACGTTTGAGTTTGCCGATGAGGTGTCCACAAACATTTGACCATATAATGTAGTTATATGGATTGGATTCAATGTTGTTAAGGTTTTATGCACATTTATGTACAAATGTAGTTAAAAAAATTACATTAAACAGCTGAAGATAAGTTTTGTATTACTTCATTATACATTGGAGGAAGTGAGGTTTTCTCCTTGGCAACACACTACATTATTAAGTTGGTGCATTGCGAATCTAATCTAGTAACCACACTGTAAGAATATTAGAAATGGGATTTATTCATTATTCACTGCCCAGTAAGCGTTTTATTTTAAACGCCTGTTCTAGGCTTAGAGCAAGATTCTGCGTAATGGTGCAACTTAAACTTAATTTCCCTAAAACATGAAAGCAGAGGAGAAACAGAAGGACATGATTAGACATTCAGAGCATACACTTTGCTATCTGAATCAATCTCATATTCTCAGAGAGGGAGCGCATGCAGGAGAGAGTTATTCCACCATGATTTGATTTTTTTTTTTCCACAATAATTTGATTCCCAATGGAAGGTTACGTGTGTGTGTCAGAACAATCTCTCTGATCATATAAAGTCATTGTGAAATCCAAACAGTAGATAAAAATCAGATTTATGTCATCTAAAGGCTATTTTACTGCCTGATGAATTATCATTTAAGTGATAAATGATAAAATTGTTAGATAACTTTTATTTTCGGGATTAGCAGTGGTTCTGAAATCCTGAATAATGAGAAAATCTGGAAAATACAGCTATGGCTTTTACATATAAAATTTTCTAAAGATGAAGAGTTTGCATTTAGAATGGGCTCTCCTCTGTGTACTAGGGCGGTTCCTACGACTGAAGATGTTTCGTGAGGACCATGGCTCCTGGATGACCATGTTCTTTAGCACTATCCTTTTCCTCTTCATCTTCTCTCATATCTACAATCTCTTCCTCCTCATGACTGAAGGCATGAGGTAAGACCATGCTTTGCTTTGCTTTGCTTTGTATATGTACTTCCATGTACCTATGTCTCTGTTGACACACCGTACGTACAGTATATGTGTGTGTTAAACAACAAACCTAGGGCCATTCATTTCATGGTTCTATTTCATTTATTAGATCAAATTTGGCCTTTTTGTCGTTTACTTAAATATTAAGCTGTTAAATGTTATCAGAAACAAATTTTAAACAGATGTTAATTTTAGGGGGCAGCGCGGTTGCGTTGTGGTCGGTACGGTCGGTAAGGTCCTGGGTTCGATTCCCAGGCCTGGGACCTTTCTCTATGGAGTTTCCACAGTCCAAAAACATGCAGATTAGGTCGATTGATGATTCTAAATTGTCCATAGGAGTAAATGTTTGTCTATGTGTGCCCTGCGATTGACTGGCGACCCGTCCATGGTGTACCCCTGCCTCTCACCGTATGTGAGCGGGTAAGAAGATGAATACATGTTAATTTTAGTTGCATAGAAGCTAGCCTATTAATATTCTTTACTCAGGAACTAATTCACTATTATTGTTTACTCCAAAGCTAGTCCACTAATATTCTTTGGTCAGATCTTAATTAGCTAACATTTTTGCTAAGAATAAACTAATTTGTTTTATTCAGATGTTGATTGGCTGATATATTTCTACTGAGAACATAGTAAGCACATTTTCCTTGCTTACAAGCTAATTAGCTGATATTCTGTACTCAAAAGCTGAGCAGCTAATATTCATTACTTTACAAAAGCTCATCAGCTAAAACGGTTTACACAGGAGCGGATCAGCTAATATTATTTGTTCAGAAGCCAATTAGCGTCTGTATGCAATTCAACTTTATTTGTGTAGCACTTTTTTACAATGGTGATTGTCTCAAACCAGCTTCAAACAATCAAATGTAATTCTAAAATATGAGTGAACTAGCAAGAAAAATGATGGCAAAAAAAATCGCTGAGATTGGAAAATAAAAATTAAAAAGTCTCCACGTATAATTTTGTAACAGTGGCGGATTATCCTCGGTCGCTTTTTGAACAGGGTACTCATTAGATCATCCATCCATCTATCCATCCATCCGTCCATCCATCCATCCATCCATTGTCTATACCCACTTATTCCTAATGAGAATGGAAACACTGGGATCTGCTAAAATTTATCCCAGCTGTCATTGAGTGAAATGCCAGTTGGATGAAATGACAGTTTTCAGCACAACCTGGAAAGATCACCAGTCCATCATAGGGACACACAATTAAACAACCACATAATTTAAAAATAATAATCAACCTAACATACAGGGCGGCATGGTGGCGTCAGCACAGCCGCCTCACAACTAGAAGGTCCCGAGTTCGAATCCCGGGCCGGGATCTTTCTGTGTGTGCAGTTTGCATGTTCTACCTGGTAAGAAGATGAATGAATGAACCTAACATACATAATTTTTACATACAACCTTAAGTACCCTACACAGAGTAGGGGGAACATGCAAATTTCACACAGAAAGAAACCTGTCAGAGATATGAAGCTGCGTCCTTCTTGCTATGAAACAACTGTACTAACCACTAGGACACTGTTCGAGCCATTTTATTTGATCATTTCAATATAATATCTACCTCTGTGTTCTTCTTCAAGCTTGTCTGTTTGCGTAAGCCTTGGTTTTGCCAATGATGTTTGTTTCTGAAGGGACCCAAATTAACAAGGGACTTGAAGATCGAGTGTGTTTGTATGAGTGTTATGACCACAATCCATCACATCAAGGTTACTCTCAGCTGACAGACAACAGCACAAGTAGCCTGATCTCTTTGTTTATTGCAACAAAAAACACATTGTCATTGACACACCTTGTAAAGGTGATTGAAATGAGTTTTTATTTGACAACTTGTTAAGATTTTTCTCTATTTTATCTGCCATGTTGTTGGGCTGTATTTGGGTCATGGAGTATGAATTGCTGAGGTCGTTCTGGTATGATCAACTAATTTCTCACACACTCTGAGCCATGACAGTGATATCCATCAAATCTTTCACTCTGATTGTCTGAGAAAGACAGGAAACATATCACTGCATATTATTGGTCAATAAGGAATTGATCCGCAGGAGTGGCCTCCAACATGTCATTTTTCATAAATTTTACTCCTGTCTTGTGCTGTATTTTTTTCAAGCATGATCGTATCTCATTGACTACAGTTGCTTTCTGTGCAACATCTCTTTTAAATTTGTCCCAACCACTGTTACTTTTCTGGTCGTAAGTATATAACAGGTATTAGCACTTGTGTCTGCCGATAAGTGGTGCTGTGCCACAGCAGGCGAGTATATGACCATAGTGAGTGTCTTCTCTATCTCCACAGTTCTTTTTCTTTTATTGTCTTTTAAAAAAAAGGTTTTTTAGTCCCGGTTTATAAAAATCATTATTTTATTCCCTTCAGTCAAAGGAAATAAATGTTTACACTTGTGTAGGAGAACAAGACAAAGTTGTACTGACATTTTCCTATTTTAAAGCACACAATATAAACCTTCCTAAGGTTTTTTTCAACATATAACAGATTTAGTTGTATTCTTACTAATACTCTTAATACTCAACTCATCTAAAAAAAAAAAAATAATGGAAATCAGACAACAAAGACATGTCATACCGTCATTGTTCCAGGCTGTTCATTCAATATAACTGTGTGTAAAATGGGGCAACAGTTTAAGACACACTTTTAAGATCTCCACAAACCTTTGGCATGTTATATATAAACATATACATTTGTTCGAACATAACAAACAGCTTTGGTAATTAGATAAACTGCAGGAACAGCTCTTTTCTGAATGCCCTAACCACATAAACCAATGGTGTGCACATTATTTTAATACTAAATCTACTTAAATAGTGGCTTACATTTTACCAGAGCTGCATTAGATTTGGAGGTATAGGGCAATTTAGATTTATCACCTACCAGCAAGCCAAGACAGCAAATAAAACATTTTTGAAATAAAACGACTCTATACTCCCATAGAAAAATGTGGAAAAAGACTCAAAATAGAAACCATCCTATTCCATGGGTTACCCTGGATAGTAAAACATGACATTTCTACAAATATATCTTGAATTTTCAAGCAGGTCTGTGTGTTTAAGGCTTTTACCATATTTAGTTTCAGCAGTTATTATAGTAAAAACTATTTGAGTAGCTATATTTATTCATTTTAATGGATGGTACCTGGTGCAAGAATCTTATAAATCTATAAAGCTCACTCAACACACAGCTATCTTAGCAGATTCTAAAAGTAAACAAAGCCTAGGACATAGTCAGGCGTAGTGTATATAGTCAGAGCTCACAACTCAAATCTATACATAGCCAAAGATTATCAACTGTGCATGGAAACAACATATAGACTATTGTGGCATAAAGTCTTCCCTTTCTGGCATTAAATAGCCTTTTTCTCCGTCCCTACTCTGTATTCATTTACATAACTATCTTGTCATAATTGTTAGGTGAATTATATTAGATGCCTCTTTTTACCCTAATTAGATTTCCTGGCAAGCTATACACAGGATTGGGCAAACACATTGGAGTTTTCATTTTCCCTGTAATTTGACTAATGCAATTAAAATTGATCCACGTCTGTATGTATCACTGCAGTAACAAAAAGACCTGTCAATCATCACCTCTCGAAAGAATTGTATTGATTTTTTCTAAGAATTATGGTGTAAAGAATTATGGTGTTTTATAAGTTTATGTCTTATTATCTTTAATATAACGGATGCTATAAGTTACAAATTACAAGCAAGGGTGATTAAGTTATCCAGCCTACAAAATTACAATAAGCTACAATGAGTCTTGTTTTGTGATAATCCATGTTTTTATTGGTGTTTGGCAGAATAACCATTAACCTTTAATAAAGTAAACTAAAGCAACAGTAACATTGAGAGGGGCAGTAGCATTGAATATTTGTTAAATTAATTGAAAGGAAAAATTTGAACTGCTCCACACAAAACTCTAAAGGTGTCTTAAACGATGTCTGAAATAATGAAAGATCGTTGATTATTTATTACCCCACCAGCACGCTAATAATTCATTTAAGCAGAAAATTCGCTCCCATTCATAATATAAGGACAGATGTGACAGATGTGTTTGTTTGTAGGAAGTTTCCTAAAAATACTATCTTTTATTCTGGTTTTTTTTTCTTTCTTAACGTATTGAGAATCAAGCTAAATCATTAAAAAAAAACAGTTCAATGTGGAAATCGTGGGTAGACGTTGCACTTGTATATTAAAACCGTTGGTAAAATTAGTTTAATATTGAAAAATAAAAAATATAAAAATTGTTGGCAGAATTTACTTAGTATTGAAAAATAAAAAGAATAAGAAAAAAGTTTTGATGTTTGCTGCAACAGTGGCATTACAACAGGAAGGTCTTTGGTTCAATTCCCCTGCCTGAGGTTTTTCTGTGTGGATTTTGCATGTTCTCCCAGGGCTTGGGCAGGTTTTCTCTGGGCTATCCAGTTTCCTCCCACAGTCCAAAAACGTGTTGATTAGGTTGATTAGTGATTCTAAATTGCCTATAGGAATGAGTGTGTTTAGTTGTTTGACTAAGTCTAGACTCCAGCATGGTTGCCTAACAGCAAGAAGGTCCCAGGCTCAATACCCGGGCAAGTATTCTCTCTGTATGGAGTTTACATGTTCTCTCCGGGTTTGTGTGGGTTTACTCTGGTTATTCAGACTACGCCCAATCCAGAAAAACATGTACATTAGGTTAATTGGTGATTCTAAATTGCCCATAGGAGTGTGGTAAATGGGAAGTGGTAGCCTAGTGGTTAAGGTGTTGGGCTAAAACCAGCAAGATCGGGGTTTGAATCCCACCTCCACCAAGCAACCACCGAGGGCTCTTGAGCAAGGCCCTTAACCTACAATTGCTCAGTTGTAAAAAAAAAAAGAAAAAAAAGAAACCAAATGTAAGTCGCTCCGGATAGGAGCAACTGCCAAATGCCTAACTGTAACTGGTAAATTATTATTATAAAATCTATTAATACTTAAACCAACAGGGGTTTAAAGAACCTTATAAAGGTACAAGCGTTTCCACATGATGTTGTTTTTATTAGCACTTAGAATCTTGGTTTTATTATATGAAGCAAGAGATAATGTCATTTATTTTGAGTGTGTTCCTACTGTCACATTCTTTCTTCCCAGGCCTTCCCATCGCTTTCATTTACAAGACTGTTTAAAAAGGGATTTCTGTCATGTCATTAATTGTATGTTACACTAAGTATCTTTAAGTCTGAGATTTTTGCTTATCCTCCCTTTAAACTGTCTGCTTTCTTTTCTTCTCTCTCAGCATCTTCCTGTCACACCTTTCTTTCGTGTGAATGTTAGGACTGCCTGTCTCACCTGCTGTCTCTCTTCACCGACAGCATCTGTTGCCTCTCATCTCATCTCATTGATATTCTTTTATTCTCAGTGACCTTCCATCCTGCAGGGGTAAAGTGGGGGAAGGAAGAGCAATATTCAACCAGTACCCCTCAAACACAAGAGCTGAAATCAAATTTTTTTCATTGAAAATGTTTCCTAAAGCTTTATCTTAGATTGAATAAATCAAATTACTGTCACACATAAGACAACGCTATAAATGATATAGTTTTCTGCTTAAAACCATTTTAAGCGGATTTCATAAGCAAGTCATTGTTGTTAAAGAAAAAATTGGCTTTTGTTCTTTCAAAATGTCGCCTTATCTGGTTTAGATAAAATATATTAGCAGTCATTTGAAGATAAATCCAGTCTGACTGATTGTAATGAATAAATCAAGTGTTGATCTTTAGTATGGGGATACATTAGCAGGGATCACGGGAAAATAAAGATCCCCCACCTTTAATCTGTGTAAATGACAAATGGGGAGGCATGAAAATCAGATGAAAACGTCAATTACAGGACGGTGTATTTATGGTAATGAAGGCTATGCAAAGGCCATACAATTGTGTGCCTTCCAATTTGTGAGAAAAGATTAGAGTGGAAATACGTATAGATTCATTAATGAGGTGGCACAATATTTAGTTATATACAGATTGTCGTTTTCTATCTTGGAAAGCATGAATCATGTTATATTAGCAGTTAAGAATATTTTGAGATATTTTGATTCGACATTACAATTATAATATATAAATATGCATGTTGATCATGCATAGGAAAGAAATGTAAAAAATATAAATGAAATATTTTCACATATGTTTTGGTCCAATATTTGTATATACTGTAAATGTAAAGAATATTTATATTTTCTTATAATACAGGAACATTTTTTAAAATATATGTTCAAATAATTTATTATTGGTATAAGAGCAAGAGTGTGATTGACTTATTACAGTCACTGCTTAGTAAAATCTTTTGGCTTGCACATACTGTAGATAATGTAGGAAGAGTCGTTAGCTCCTGGTTTGACTAATAGCAGAATTACTGATGCGATCATGGCTTCCTGTGCTTAAGCTGTCACACATTGCCATTTAGTAACTTTTCATTCGAGTCAGTGTTTGATTGAACATCATGGGACACTTACCTGCACTTGCTGGCTCATTCCCTCTCTGTCTACTTGCATGTTCACGCAGATGTCCGGGGGGGGGGGGGGGGGGGGGAGACAACTGTTTATAAAATAAGCTTTAAAAAAGAAGAGCCTCTCTTCTTTTTATCATCTTTAGACATTTATGTGGGTATAAATCATTTACTAATTAAGCAGTGTTATTTAATTAAGAACGCCCAGCGTGTGTAGATCTCATTAATCACGCCAGATTTAGAACCATGACGTATTTGTGGCTCATGGAGAGAGGGATCTGTATGGACCCAGTAACACGTGCAAAAAGAGAGAAGGAAGAGTATAAGTTGTGAGAGGAATAGGAGTTGTAAAGAGTTGAATTAATGATGAAGACAGGGAGATAATAAGGTGGGGGATGATGGAAGTGGGTGCAGGTACCAAAGAGAGCAATGCCTAGAAGAGGAACAGATGGAAGGAGAGGGAAAATAAGCGATAATAGTTATTTTCACCCACTTTTCTCAGAAAAGAGGACAGGGTACTGAACTAGAAATGTCACAGGCACATTAGTCAGAATCACAATGTAGGTTCACTCCTTTTTTCCCTACTTATACACCCCATTTCTTTCTTTCTATCTATCTATCTATCTATCTATCTATCTATCTATCTATCTGTGTCTGTCTGTCTGTCTATCTATCTGTCTGTCTGCCTATCTATCTACATGTATGTATGAAATAGAAATAGAGAACCTGTCTGTTTTCTCCAGTCTGGCAGAGAAGGGGCAGAATAGGTCTCAGTGAGATGTGGCCTGGACTGCTGGGTTTTAACCATCTTGACCGGATTCTGCTCACAATCTCAATAGCCTATCATTCAGTTATTTAATAGATATGAACATGTATTAATTTAAAGCATCAAAATACAAATAAGATTTAAGATTTACACCTTAGGACTACTTTTTGTCACAGAACAATAATGCTATTGCAATCTAGGCCAGGGGGATGGAGGTGTGGCCCAGAAAAAGCAATTGTTACCGTGACTACCAGGGTGGGTCCCATAGGAATGGCGGATATACATACAACTAGAGCTATACATCAAGAATGTCAAATTGTATCTGGGTAAAATAAATGTGTGTGCGGGCATGACAGGGAGTAAGATAGTAAAGGAACAACACTGACACAAACCACAGGATTCTAAATTACAACTTAATTTTCCTTCTTAGTATGGTTTTAACACTAGGGGTTATCATCAAATATAACTCTTTTTAGACAGCTTAGACTTAGCCTTAAATGCCCAAGTGGAAAAGCAAAAGAAACCCCTCTGTGTTTATTTATTTTCAGGTTGAAGTACTTTGTGACTAATTGCTTGTCATAAACCATGTTAAATGCTGCTCTGTGCAATGACTTTGAAATTGTAAGTTAGAGAAGTGTCTAGGATGATGCAAGATTGATATTCACACTAGTTTCATTTAGATTTTTAACTGGTTTTATTGCATTAATTATGAAGCAAACGTGTGGTGCCTGGTTTCTCTGCTTCGCTAAACAGCTTCATAAAGCCTGGGTATGCCGAATTAACCTTCCGAGACTTTCTAAATCAACATTACTATCATTTTAATGGAAAATATGACTATTCCATATATATATAGATAGATAGATAGATAGATAGATAGATAGATAGATAGATAGATAGATAGATAGATAGATAGATAG
>JAOTRA010000008.1:8353230-8365426 GCA_026260255.1 Pseudolaguvia tuberculata | reverse complement strand
GATAGATAGATAGATAGATAGATAGATAGATAGATAGATAGATAGATAGATAGATAGATAGATAGATAGATAGTCCAGTGGCATTTTCCCCAATGTTCATTATGCAAATTTACCATTAAGATCCCCCATAAAATCAACTTGAAAATATTTACATTAAAAGAGTAGATTCATGCTGTAATGCCAAGAAAAGACGATTAACCAAAAGCCTTTAATTACCATAATTCAGTTGATCTCTTCAGCATGTGACTAAGCTTCATAAGTGAGCGCTCTGCAACATCAGGGACCAGGCTTGAGACCGAAGAATTAGCACATGCATATTAATGTGCATGGCTGAAGTCCTTTGGGCTTATAGGCTTATCCCACAAGTGGTGTATGATGTACTTGGATGGACTACACAAGCATATGTTCAATGCGATTTATAATCTTGTCACGTCCATGATCTGTGCAGGATAGAGGACTCTTTTCTCAAGTGAGATGAATACTAGAGAAAATGACTATGCAATTTTGCAATTTCTCAAGTCGTTCAGTTGAAGCCATAAACAGAACTTTAAATCACTACAATGAACCAGAAACAACTGGACCCGATTTCCCTGAATTGTATCTCTAAAGGTTATTTGCCTCAGGCAAAGTGCTGCTTTGGGTATGTGCATTTCCCAAAGGGCAGTTGCTATCTAGTGCATAACTACAACATTATGTATTTTTTCTTTTTCCATTGTCGATGATCATGGTCTTTACTTTAGCAGCTATGGTGGGACTAAATAACAGTTTATTAACAGTTGACTGTGTGATGCAGGTCACATTTGCACAATTTCTGATTAGGTCCTGAAATTTTAGTGATATCCCAAGTGACACTACAGAGAACTCGTCTATAGGGAATCACAAGTTTAAACCATGATTGGTTGAATGGTCGGGGTAAAGGGATAGCATTAATGTTGGACATCATTGCTTTTCTACATTAATTAACCATCACAGGGAACCCTGAAGAATTCCAAGGAACTTAGGGCATACAGCAGAGGACAGGTTACTAACCCATTGCAGGGTGTGTGCACCATTAACACTGGACAATTTATAGATTCCATTCAGACTACAGCACGTTTTCACACTAATGGAAAGACTCTTGAAGCACAATGGATAGAGGTTGGTTTTGAATTCCAAAACCCTGAGGGTGCAAGGCAAAACTTTACCTAATAAACCACTGTGTTTTATATGTTGAAGAGGTTAATCAGCACTCGTATTTGCCTCAATGTTTGTACTTAGTTTTAGAAGATATTGTGAATTACATCTCTTGCTGAGGAAGTACTGTTGTTGTTTGATGTCCTGTGATTGGAGATGCTTTGAGTTTTTCAATATCTTGTTATCCCATAATTTACAGAATAACGCTTTAAACATAGATAACATACTTTAGAAATTGAAAAAATTTCAACATTTTAAAATACTTCTAAATATATGCACCCTGTAGCCGGTTCATAGAATTTGGGGGCACAGTAAATCAATTTTTTCTAAAATCTGTAAGAAAACTGGGTTAGTGTAGCAGCAGTTTAGCAGTGGTAAATTTATTAGTGCTGCACAGGTGTTGGCTGAATTTAGTTTTTACACTAAAGGTACCTGATGTCACTGTCTACTTGGTTTATGCCAAGGACTGCATTTCAAGGTCTGTGGTGTTCTGATTGTCTCATTGATCAACATGCAGACATATTTCTCGTTAAATAAGGCCACTACATTGTGTGTGAATTACATGAACAATGACGTGTGTGTGTGTGTGTGTGTAGAGAGAGGTAGAGAGCAGGTTTATTTTAAGAAACTGTGAGCAATATTCATTCATCTTTTTGCCCGCTTATTCCCTAATTCGGGGTCACGTGGGTCTGCTGGCATCTATCTCAGTGCAGATAAAGCGAGAGTCATGGGTACCACTCACACACACATTCACTCCAATTTAGAATCACCAATTGACCTAATCTGCATTTTTTTGGACTGTGCTAGGAAACCCGAGTACCCGGAGGAAACCCACGCAAGCACGGGGAGAACATGCAAACTCCGCACAGAAAGAATCCATATATTGTACTGTTGTTATAGCAAGCAATACTTCATATACTAGTCTTTTCGATTTGATACCACATTAAGTGAATAAGTGAAACGTTCATGCTTTAACTAGCATGGGGTTATGGCGTAGACAATATTTACGGGAGTACTTTTATGCATAATGTGAAAAGGGGGTGGGGAATTTAAAAATAAACAGCATACAAATCTAGCTGGCTTACAGTTTGGTGCAAAATGAGGGAAGAGGAAAGAGCAATAGAGAAGAATTCACTTTATTATTATAAAATCATATAATGTGTTTTAGTGTGGGGCACCTGGACAGAAGGCTTCAGTTTTGTTGATTACAATATGCAATCTTTTTAAATGACTCCCTATGGGGTCATTAGAATGACTGGCAGTTTTCCAAATCTAGAGAACGTTTTGAAATGTCTAAATAGTGAGATAAATCTGCATCCTAATCACACATCCAAAACATGCTGGTCAACATCTGTGATTCATGCATTTGCTCTAATGGGACCTGTTCGCCAGTCCTAAACAAGTAAGGAAAGATGGATTTAATACATTAGGCATATCTAATGCAGGGCAGCTTTTGTTTTTAAAGCTGTTCGTTGTTTGTGCAGTCAGGCACTTGTATAAAGAAAAAAAAGCATTAGGTGTGCTTTTGAATAATTATCACATCGCTAGCTTTTTTTAATAGCTGAGGGTATATAATGCTCTCTAATGGGGAGGAAATGTCAGCTAATGGAAAAGACAGATAATTGGCATTCATTAAGATGAGAGCCTGTTAAGTTGGTATGTGTTTGTTAATACTACATTGGCAATGCTGCTTTTTGATGCTGGGAGAGCGAGATGCTGTATTTAATTTGTTATTTCAAAGCCAGTAGAATGGGCAGCGCGGTGGGGTAGAGGATAGCACGGTCGCCTCACAACAAGAAGGTACCGGGTTCAAATTCCAGGCCGGGGGTCTTTTTGTGCGGAGTTTGCATGTTCTCCCCGTGCTTGCGTGGGTTTCCTCCGTGTACTCCGGTTTCCTCCCACAGCCCAAAAACATGCAGATTAGGTCTATTGGCGCCCAGATGTGTGCTGGGATAGGCACAGCAGACCCCTGTGACCCCGAATTCGGGAATAAGCGGATAAGAAGAAGAATGAATGAAGCCAGTAGAAGTCACAGCAAGTTATATTTTGTTAGCTCTTGATTTCTAGTGACTGAGATTAAGATAAAGTCAAAGGAAAGGAAAGTTTGTACTGTGCAATTATAAAATCAAATAAAGTGTATAGTGTCAGATTCTGTACTTGAAATATGTGAGTTTTTTCTTTGCATATGGAGGGACTGTAATGCAATGAAATGTGACAGCCTTTTGAACACTTTTGACCATTTGTGACCTTTTCTTCCATTTCTTGTCATAAATCTTCTATATCCCTTTCCTGTCTCTTTCTCTCCGCAGCACTTACATGGTCACAGAGTACATGGGCATAAGAAATGAAAGCTTCATGAAAATGGCTGCCGTTGGTACGTGGATGGGAGATTTTGTGACTGCATGGATGGTAAGTTGGTTTTAAACTCTTCATCAGTATGAAAAATTATCCAATTACAAAAAATATTAAATTACAGCTTATTAGACTAGAAAAACTGAGCTCCAAGTGTATTTCTAATTTCTTCTTTTCTTTCTTTCCTTAAATATTATTATTTTATTTCTTATTATTATATAGTATTTATATTCATTGCTTTGTTTAATTTTTCACCAAGAAATATCATTGTCATAGAGTTTGATGCATATATATTACACAAAACACTAAACTTTACTGTTCCATGTTTTGATCTTTTAATCATTTTTCAGTCTGTGACTATTGCATATTTTATTATTTGGAAATATACAGCTGTATGGGATATACAGTCTTCTGAAAAAGTTTAGGCACTCCTTGATAAATAGCAGATTTTGTTGCTTTTTTACATTGAAAAGATGAAAAAATTTCAAATTTTCAAAATGAAAAAAAAAATTAAAAGAATAACATTATTATGGCACTGTGCAAAAGTTTTTAAGACTGTTAGGGAGACTGTGATGGCCATTCTAAAACCTTCAGCTTGTGTCTTTTCTGGTATTCTATAGTGAATTCGAGGTATGCTTAGAATCATTGTCCTGTTGTAGCCATCCTCTTTTTAACTTTTTTTTGCTGGTTTTTAGTGAAATCCATTTTTCCCCTCCACCTGTGCAATGTTTCCTGTGCCACTGGCTGAAACACAACCCCAACGCACGACACCACCCCCATGCTTAATAGTTGGCAAGCTGTTATTTTCATGAAATGCTGCTCCTTTTTTCTACAAACATTTATCTGTCCATTTATCTGCATTTGTTTCCTAAACAGGCTTCTGTAGATGTTCTGTTGCACACTTTTGACTTTGGATTGGTCTTCCAGATCTCATCTTAACCTTCACAGTTCCCCATAACTGCCATGTCTTAATTACATTTCTCACTGTTGAAACTGCAAGAATCTGATATATATCAAGGGGTGCCAAAATGTTTGTATAAGATTGTATGACTAAGCAAGTGTCTGACTGACCTCTTTTCAGAAATTCAGATGATTCGTCTCGTTTCAAATCATTTGGAACATACATAATTTAGATGATCTTCATAAGTTATCCTTATGACAATTGTAAACACTGGCAAGAGCAAACATTGTGCTATCTGCAATAAAATGTTCAGTCAATGGTTTATGGGTATGACATCTGAGGCTAATACTAGGTTGCCGTTGCTATGATTTTAAAAATGTTTTAATACTTTCTTACTGGTATGGTCTATTAATCTAGAATTAGCTTTTATAACCTAAATAACCATTGGCCAGCGGTCAATATAGGCCACCCCAAAAAGGAAAACTACCATTTTACCAAAAAGTATATTAATAAGATTGCATATTAATAACAAAATACAAATAGTTGGTCATACAATTCTACTGTCATATTATTTGTTACAAAACGGTGTGTATGTTAATTAATACATTTTTGAAAACCTGGTGGACTTTTCTCTGAATGACTTAGTTCATCTCAGAATCCATTTAATAGAAACGTCTAAATCGTTTAAATCTGGGGTGTCACACTCAGTTCCTGGAGTGCTGGTGTCCTGCAGAGTTTAGCTTCAACCCTAATTAAGCACACCTGAACCAAATAATCAAGATTTTGCTAGGTACACTTGAAACTTAGAGGACGGTGTGTTGTGCCAAGTTGGAGCTAAACTCTGCAGGACACCGGCACTCCAGGAACTGAGTTTACACGTGTGATTGAAATGTTTACTTTGATTATCTAATTGTTGTTAAAAATATACTAACCACAACCTTGTTACAACCTTAGACAAATTCTGTGATTTAAGGTACAATAATTGCACCATAATGATTATCAATTTACAGTCTTGCATTACTAACCTGGGTGCAATTTTAGGGCCTTTGAAAAAGGTTGGGCCTACTACTAATTAAACAGTTAATTGTTTCACGCATCATTTTTTGTTCAGTTGAAAGAAGTTAATGTTTATATATATCAACGAGAAACTATGAGTTCCTTCTCATAGCATACTTACCTGCATGTTTAATGAGATTTATACCTAATCAAAATCAGAGGTCATTCTGCATCATGGACAGGCATGCTGTGCTATTGTCTTTCGATTCCTAGGGGGCAGGGTTGAGAAGCCCTGTCAGTTTAAACTGTTTGTATGTGTGTCAGTGTTTTTGTATATGCATAAATGTGTGCGGATGTAAACAAAATTCAGCTTTGGCAACCCTATGCTGCCTTCAGAATATTAGTATGCTTGACAGAAAGAGAGACAGAGAAAAGAGAGATGCGGTGAGAAAAATAGATCAAAAGTGCTGAATTGAAACGTTACATAGCTTTTTGTTTCATTAATTCAACACAACTCTTTCAGTGACCTTCCTTTCTCCTCTATAGGGCTTTGCTTTTTTTATTGGGTTTGTGTGTGTGCGCGACATGGTCCAAGAAGGACACATACACACACAGGAGGTTTCATACTGTTGGCTAAAGCACAGATATTTGATGCCAGTCTCTCCCCAGTGAGGAGACATACTGTGCTCTTGCCTCCGGGCACACTAATCTATCGACACACTAACCTTGGACAAAATGTGTCATCCTGAAAAGGCCAGATTTGCATAGAAAAAGAGGGAGACGGAGGGAGACAGGGCAAGAAAGGGATAGAGAGGTGGTTAGGTTTAATTACATTTACTGATTCCTCACGGGTGATATTTTTTCCCAAACAGCAGTAAACTTCGACAGCAAAAGCGTGCCCTGACTATAAAATCTGTTGTAACTGTAAAAGCAAAGGAAAAACAGTGAATTAAAAACTACTGTTCATTGTATTCATTCTAATATTCTAATACAGGATGCACTGATATTCTTCATTTGGTTCAGATTCATTTCATATAACATTTTTATTTAACGATTTTTATTATTTTTAAGAAGTAAAATATTGAATATTAAAAAAAAATAAGCCAAATATTCTGTAAAAATAGTAAGAGGAAATTCCTATAGGATAAAATGTCTAGAATGTGCCTTTCTGATGAAGAGGATTAGATTACCATTGAATATATTAGATATGTTTAGACTTTAGGCTCTTATTTTTCTTTCATTTTTCCATCTGTCGTTCTGTCCCCTCTCTTTCTCCTTTTCCCTCTCTTTCTTTCTTTCTTTCTTTCTTTCTCAGGTGACAGATATGATGCTGCAGGACTCACTGTACCCAGACTGGGGACAAGCAGCGAGACGCTTCTGGAAACAGGGCAACAACAGAATTGTGCTCTTCTGGTGAGCTATGGGATGATTCTCTTTCTCGGGTAATGGATTTATGAGGAAAACATGACATTCATGTCAAATCAACAAGCTGCAGAATATGTGATACAATTTTTTTCTGTAAGCCAGTTAGAAGATGCTTACTGTGAAAGGATCAGAGGAAGCTGTAATCAAAGTCAGTTGTCTTCATATATATTGACGTAAACCTTTTTAGTCAAATGAAGCATATATATTTTGTTCACTTTAGAGCTTATTATTGTAAGACGTTTTATAAGATAGGAGCACTAAACCTTATTTATCATAATAACAATATGCTGTTTAAAGTGTCATTTTATAAACCAATACATACTTTACATCTAAGCCATAGCCACAGTGTTAAAATAGTTTATTTTGAAGTGCATTAATGAATTTTATCGAATACTGTGTGTTCGACTGTAAACGTGTATAATTTAGGGAACTACAGGCTCATTGGTTAAAGTCTTGAATTGATACCCGGAAGATCATGGTTGGAGTCCCGGCACCACCATGTTTCAACTATTGGGTCCTTGAGCAACCTTAACCCACTTGCTCTGGGTAAAGATGTCTGCCAAATGTTTAGTTTATTTTAATATATCTGCTCATGTTACTTTACTAATATGATAAAAAAGACTATGTCATGTTTACCCTTACTAACATCAAAGTATATTTGCATTTTTGAAAAAGATTATTATGAAATAGAGGATCAGTATGATGCATTAGTCGTTAATCATTGTTTGGCAGTTAATATTGTATTTTGCTGTAAAAACATTCCAGGAGGTTAGTGGAAGGATGAGGCGGTGGTTATGTGGTAATGGCCGATATTAAAGGTCACGGTTAGCGGGTCGATTTGTGGATTAATGATTTACTTAATGACTACTTACTCGACAATTGTAAATGACTTGCTAGTTTCGTATAAATAATTTGTGCTTTGATAATTTCCTTAAAAATTCCTTTTAGGATTTCATTAGGCTTTTGGTTCCGCAGGGCTTTGCTTTAGACTTTTGTAACTGTTGACTGCAAAATGGTTCTTCACTGAATATTTTATGCAAATGGTTAGATGTCAAAACATCTAGTTTCTCTTTTGTCTCTCTGTCTTTGTCTCTCTCTAATTGGTTTGCTCTCTCTTTCTTGCTCTGTATTAGGACAGTGTTGATTTCCCTGACCTCTGTGGTGGTATTGGTAATCAGTACAGACTGGATTAGTTGGGATAACCTGAACCGAGGGTTCCTACCTAGCGATGAAGTGTCTCGAGCCTTCCTTGCCTCCTTTATTCTTGTCTTTGATCTCCTCATCGTCATGCAGGTTCAATTACTTTTCTCTCTAATGATTGGTTAACTTTTAATTCTGTCTGCTTTTCTCGATTTTAAGCTTATATTCGGTCCTCCCTTCATTTTTTAGTCACTTATTACCAAAACTGTATTTTAGCGCATTATGTATTTTTGAGGATCTTAGTGGTGTTTTACTCTGATGTGCTTCTGTCTGTAGTCACTAAATGCATCGAGTTCCCTGGCAATGACACAAGTCAGACTCATTTCACTATTCCGACCTATAATACTAAAATGTTACTTTATTTAGAATATTACAGATATAACAAGTTCATTTTATGTATTTAAACTGCTTCCTAGTTTTTGTTTGTTGATAATAACTTCAATATTTAACATATCTGTCAGGCAGAAGACTTTGTTACTGTTCTTTTAAGTGTCATGAAGGTCGTTTTATTGAATCCTGAACATTGTCAGTCCTTAAGATGAGAGATACCAGCATGCAAATCCATACTACTGTAAAACTGACCAATTACTTAGAGTCTACAATGTCCTCATTAGTCTTGAGTTATAGTATCCCTCACACAGCCACCCCATTTTGATTTAAAGTACTATCCACCCACATAGGACCTTGAAATCTTCTCACTATTTCTACTGAGACACACATCAAGGAATGTTGTTTTACATTTGCAGCCATGTGAACGCTGCAAACAGGTTTATTAGCCTTGTTTTACTTAACCCTTATTATCTGCAGCGTACATCACCTTGATCCATTCTTTCCCTCACAAATCACAGTCAATAAAAACAGCTTAACGATATAGGACTGTATAGCTTTTCCTTTCTCTGTGTTCAACGTGTGCGACAATTAATCTCCATGCGACATGTGTCGCCTCTGATCTTTTATTCAAAGCCTAATTAACTTTCCTTGTTTGTTGGCTCTGATCATACAGAACCTTTTCCACCCTGGCTTTTAGCGGATTTACAAGACTTTGCACTTTCAGTGCTTAAAGCAGTGGATGGTGGGAGAGGGAAGAAAGAGATTGCCATTTTCATCAGTTTGAAGAGCTGAGATTAGTTGTTTTATACCACATGTTGGCTCTTCAAATCTGATTGAACAGAAGGTCAGAATTTTCTAAAACTGCAGGCTTGTAGTGCCACAGACAAAAAATGTTCAAATAGATGCAAATGTCGAAAGGCAAATAAATCCACATGATTTGTTTGTTAAAGGTCAGGTGATGAATAAAAGACTTAATAATAATACATAGAGAAAGAAAGCGCACCAAACGCATCAAAATGGTTGGGGATGTCTGTTAAATCACACTAAGCGGGAACTCTTGTTTTTATGTATATGTGTGCCCTTTACATACTGGTTAGTGTTATTGGATGCAGACTTAAATGATTTATAATCAAATGGGGAAGTAGTGGCTTAGGGATTAAACTGTTGGACTGATACCAGAAAGACCAGGATGGGCCATTGAGCAGGGCCCTTAACCCTCAATTGCTCTATTGTACAAAAGAGACCAAATGATAACTGTGTCCAATATGGTCGAATGTACAGTTCTTTAAGTAGAAAATGGATTTATTGCATGTAAACCTAATGTCTGTCATGCACACACACACACCATATCCCACTCGTGGGGTTTTTTGGGGTTTTTGTCATAATTCATATTAATGTATGAAAACTTTGGTGATAAGTCATAAGCGACTATTGAGATCTTTCACTATGCACATGCTGGTAAGGTTTGATTGGGTTTATGTCCCCTTATATCAGCGCCACTGCAGGCCGATAATAGGATAGTCTGACATCTGCTCATCTGATGTTTAATGTCACTGGTTACTTCAGAGACCTAAGAGACCTTCAGCAGAGTCTGGGCATTCTGTCTGTTTTAGTATAAATGTCAGAAGAATCCATCAATATCTAGAGTTTTTTTTTTTTAACTGCAAAAGTCAAAGAAGGACTTTTAAAAAGTGCAAATCTTTCAATCTAGTTATACCAATGTTATCTTATGAAGAGTTTATAAAGCGTACACCGTTTTGTGCTTTGTAATCTGATTACCAACTCGTGTACTCTAAATTATGAACTTCCTCATTCTCTGCTTGTATAACTAGGTTTAGAGTTTTCTTTCTACAGGACTGGGAGTTTCCCCATTTCATGGGGGATTTGGATATGAACCTACCTGGACTATCAACAACTCAACTAAAATTTAAACTTCCAGTTTGCAAACGAGTCTTTAAGGAGGAGTATCATATACACATCACAGGTATAGAAGCTGCTTTTATTTATTAATCCTTTTTTTTCTCAACAAAAGAGATCCTGTAAACAAAATTAAAGCCAGTACAATTACCTGCTTCCAATGTAATTAGATTAGATATTTTTTATTGTGCTGAGTACTAGTAAAATTAATATAAAGATATAGTGTAAGGAACTAACAAGTAGTCAGGAATGCAGAAACATCAGCAGGAAAACATTTTAAATTGCAGTATAATGTATAAAGATTATAATGTATAAAGATTTTAATTTCATTATTTAGTATTAAACGAGTGAAGTGTATTCTCAAGGCGGTATTTCAGACACACTGTAGCTCCTAAGCAGTTGATGCAACAGTTGACATTGTCTATTGCTGGGGAGATTCTTTTCATGTTTCGTCCATCAACAACATAAAGTTGCCAAGTCACTGATCTAAAAAGCTCACCTAGTTCTACAAAAATTTCAGAAGTAAATCCTGTAGACTGTGGTCATCAGGGGCTGCCAGCCAGTTGTTTGCTCTCTCTTGTGTGCCAGACACTGTTGTCTCAGTTATCACCATGATCAAAGTTGCTGTAAGATATAACCTGGTTAAAAACTCTCAACAGACATAACACAAAGTGTAGTGGCAAAACAAAACAACACCCATAATATACTTTTTCTATCACATACCCCACAAAAAACAGCCTCTGAACCTTTACACATCTGATGTTGAACTTCGTATACAGTGGGATGTGGTAGTTCTATTCCCACCTCCACCAAGTAACCACTGTGGGTCCTTGAGCGAGGCCATTAACCCACAGTTGCTCAGTTATAAAAATAAAAAAAAGACACCTAATGTAAGTGGCTCTGGATAAGAGTGTCTGACAAAATGCTAAACTGTAACTTTGTATAGTGAGTGGATTTACTATGAATGTGTGTTCCTTTACGTTTTTTCCTTACCTTTTTTGAACTCTGCATAGAACATGGAAACTATAATCACTTTTGAACTATCATAATATCCTAATCAATACAGTATTTGTATGACTAAATAGGAACATATGTTGTTTGGCAGATGCTGTTATTTAGATCGATTTCATTTATCTCATTTATACAACAGGTTACAGGTTAACTCAACCTTTATAGTATAGTAACTATACTATAGTTAGTAACAGTACTAAATTACCAAACATAAATATAGTATGTTTTGTTTCTGATTACACACTGCTGGTGGATTTGAGCAAATTTTTACACAAACTATAAAATATGCGTTACTATTAAATCACACCACAATCAAACCACACTTTGATCCATACTGCAACCATGGCATCATCTTTCAGACGCTTTAAAATATAGTTAAGTTTGAAAAATATTGACTGGCAAACATTTCTCTGTCCTTTGCCTTACACAGAATATATAAACATATATAAATAAACGCAGACCACGTAATTCAATGATTGCTTTCGTGGTATGAAGCAAATTCAACCAGCAAAACAAAAGACAATCCTTTATTATAATTTTTATGTGTTTGTCGCAGAATCATATATAATAGGCAATTTGTAAAACTGATTGTCTTGTTAATCAACAGAGACATTTCTGAATTTCTGTTGTATGCTCCTTCTGTTGCACAAAAATAATTTATTTATTTACCCTTACATTTAAGCTATTGTGTGGGAGTTGGAGTGTGCCATTTTGAATAACTTTCAACATATGGAAGTCTGATTAGAGGGAGTTATTTTATATATTCTGTGCGGAGTTTGCATGTTCTCCCCGCGCTTGCGTGGGTTTCTTCCGGGTGCTCCAGTTTCCTCCCATAGTCCAAAAACATGCAGATTAGGTGGATTGGTGATTGTAAATTGTCCATAGGAGTGA
>JAOTRA010000008.1:8340837-8352352 GCA_026260255.1 Pseudolaguvia tuberculata | reverse complement strand
CCCGTCCAGGGTGTACCCCCGCCTCTCGCCCTATGTGTGCTGGGATAGGCGCAGCAGACCCCCGTGACCCCGGATTCCAGAATAAGCGGGTAAGAAGATGAATGAATGAATGAATGTATATAATTCTTTTGCTTGTTTCCCAACAGCGTAGAGGATGAGATTAAGTTAGGTTACTAACTTAAAGTACAACAAATGTCAAAAAAATGTTGAAGGTTATTCAGATCATTACTGTTTTCAGAGCCGAACCAGGCTGTTATAAAGGTGATGTACACACAGATTGGTGACTGTGTAGAATTAGAACAACCATTTCTTTAGTAGGATTCTTCATCATCTGTTATAGGAAGCATATTCTCAACTGTACCTTTTTGGCAAGACGCTGTATGTTTGCTTACTATGTATATGGTTCATTCACTCAAGCAGTTAAAGTGTTTTGCACTCATCAAAATCTTGTAATATTGTAAAATATTTGTTACTTGGACTGTCAACTTTACAGTTTTGTCCAGTAACTTTGGTTAAAATTTATCTCATTCTGCCATTCCTGTGACATAGTGTCATGATTCCACACTGAGAACACCATTAGCTGAAAACTATGTTACGGATTATTGGCCCTTTTTGGATCATTTTCTTGTGCCTAACATTTTGGATTTGTTTCTGGATAGCTATGTACCAACTTCTGCCTGACTGTTAACTGTGATTAGAACTTTCCTGTTTTTAAATAAAACTTAATGGATTCTTATTGGTCTGCTGTTTTACACATGATCAAGGCAGAATAAAGATCTCTGGTAATAATTCATTAAACTTTCTCTGAACTACAACGACAAGCAAACTCGGTAGATATAACAGATAGACCTTTCGCTCACCAGCTGAGGACATGATTTCTGAATTTAACTATACCTTTTTTCTACTGACCTTCCCTTCCCAAGTTGACATAGTAGTGTAGCTATAATTACCTCATTTATCTTCAGTGTACATATCGCCGCTGCTCTCTGTACTCCATCATTTAATATGACTACAGAAGCACAGTACACTCGATCTACTGTGTATTTGCAATCTTGCTTTTCCTGCTGCTGTTCTCTTTTTATTCCACTAAATGTTGTACATAAAATAATTTACTTGTGTTTGGAGGTTTTTTATAAACCCAATTTTGTGAACCATCAGTTTTGTTTTATTTAAAGTAAAACTGGTGAAACTTTTTTTAGCGGTGCTGTTAAATCTGTTAACGATTCTGAATAAATAGTTGAACTCTCCCTGATTTTCATGAATGTAATCAAAATTATTCTATTAAGACCTAACAGGGTGCTTTTTAACAATACCTCTAAATCTGCCGCCTTTTTTGGCTTTCTCTATTTACGTTTCTTTTATTGGATCATCTGTTAGCTCTTTATTGTGTATGGGCATAGGTTGAGTCATAGCTCAATGCATTCTGTATATTCTACTCTAATCTCTCAAAAGCAGTACTACATCTTAGTTTTTTTGTTTTTCTGGACATCATTCTCTGTAAACTCAGCAATTACAGAAACCCAACCTGTCTGACAGACAGGTTTTCCATTACAATGTTTGATGTGAACATACACTACACTTTATTTCTGTCTTTATTACTGAATAATTGCACAATTTAAAAAAAATAAAAAGCTGTGGGAGTTAGTAAGATAACATCTTGATTTAATTTGTTGCAGGTAAATGGTTTAACTACGGTATCATCTTCCTGGTCCTCATTCTTGACTTAAACATGTGGAAAAACCAAATATTTTATAAGCCCTATGAGTACGGCCAATACGTTGGACCAGGAGAGAAGATATACACAGTAGAGGAGCCTGACACTCTCAGCCACTTTAACCGCAGCACTCTGACATGGGACTGGCGATCGACTAATCTAGACCCCTGGACCAATCTCACATACATCCACAGAGACATGTTCCTTCACAGTCGCTACACCGGTGCCAGTTTGGATGTCAAATGCTTGGCGTTTATTCCAAGCTTAGCTGCCTTTATCCTCTTTGGCTTCTTTATCTGGTTTTTTGGTCGTTTTCAGGACAGTGAGACATTTCTGGAGAGTCAGGACAAGACATATGAGCGCATCAAACGTAAGTCACCCTCAGATTTGGTTCTCACACCTGAGGAGGAGCACATATCAATGAGTGAGACCTTAAAAAGAAGTGGCACTCCAATGTTGCTTTTGGTGGACACTCATCATTTCGGGTCGGCTTCTATTTCAATATCTTCTTGTTCTAATGAGACTCAGGAGACACAACCTAGCAGCTCTGTAGGTAAAGCAGCATGTGCCGAAGCTGCAGATGTTAACAAACTGACTCCATAACCTTCAACAAAGCTAATATAAACTCTGGAGAGTTGGATTCTGTCTCTGCTGAGCTCTTCCAACTTTAGTCCTGCCTTGATGGGATCTTTAATGATGGTCAAGCCAATAATTGAACACAGGGTCTGCAAAGAGACATTGTAAGCTGGCAGTTCAATTCTCCAGAGAACTGCTTTCAAACTTTTACTAAAAGAGATGGTATACAAAATTGCACCGTGTGTTTTTTACATTTTAAGAATAGATTTGTCATTTCAGCACTGACATTTTTGGTACTTCTAATCATTCATCTCTCTTTTTATTAGAGTTTTGTATATAAACCAACAAAGCTAAGTATTTATTTACATTTTTTACATGCTTTTGATTAAACTGATTTATTGAATTCATGGAAATGTGTTTTTATATCAAGCATGGCAAAATAGTCATGAATAAGTCTCAGCAAAAAACAGTGCCTTTAGTAATTATGTCTATAATTGGACTGAAGGTCTTTTGAGATGGCTTTAGATTTTATTGATTTGTTATGAAATACACTGTGTTCTTGTGTCTTATCTTATGCAATTACCAAAACAACAGCTAAAATAATAGTAATTACCAGGATACACTACATAGAGGAAAAGTTTGACTTCCCTGAACTGGTGGAAGCCACAAAGTTAGCGCACACTTGTTTAAGATAAATGGAGTCCAGTCATGTTCCACTGTCCACAAAACAATTAACTGGAAAATCAATTCACTGGAATGTTCTTAAGATCCAGACCTCTTTATGCAACATTACTATTAATACTCACTAATATTAATGTGACGTAATGGGAAAATATCCTACAGTCACAACCAGTATGGACATTTGGTATAGCAGTAAAAGTGGAACTAAAGGAAAGTACATATAATTGTGCTGGTTGATTGTCCTTATATTTTTTTGGCATATAGAGTACAGTAACTTGGTATATTTATTATTATATATAAATGCAGTTTTTTTGCATACATTCTCCTTTTTTGTTAAGGTTATGTATATTTTATCTTGTTACTATGATCAATCCTTCCAAATTTCTGGTGCGACAACTAATTATTCGATCACATTTGATTTCTGTGACTTGTTTTTGTTTGGTTTTGTTTTATATTTATACCTAAACATTTTGTTAATTAAGTCTCGTTTACATGGCTCAGTTTGCGTTAAAAATAAAATTTTTGCAGCATCTGATCAGGGATGCTTTCCTAAAGTCGTTGTTGTTGATGTTGTTGTTTCAGTTTTGTTTTTTCATTAAAAAAAATTACACTTCTGGTCCTGAAACGCTTTCAGAAGACCAACTGTTTCCATTTCCAATAGACTTGGAACACATTGACCCTGTTGCCAAGCAACTCTTCACGGTGAACCCCATCCAGCTGCTGCCCAAATTAGTTCATTAGAGAGGGAAAATAAGTTTGTGCAGCCAAGGCAAACCAAGTCATTTAAAAAGGAAGATTTGGTAAATGACCATCACACAAGGCCAACAAATCCATCCAACCATCAAATAAGTCTAAAAATGCATGAATTAATGGAACTTACCAGAAGATAAATGATTCTAATTCATTAGGGGCCAGAAATGTTCAACAGAATTATCTAAACAATTAAAAGAGGAACAGCTGAGCAACAGTTAATGAGTACAGATGTGTTGGAGGCAGAAAGAAAGAAAAACAAGGCTTTATTTTTGTAGACGATTTTATGTACATAGCAGGTAAAGTCATAAAAAATAATGACACTTTAAAATATATATAAAACTACATAAGATATATAAATATTATAAGCCCACAAACAAAAAACACAACAGCAAGAATTATGAGGGCTGTCTATCTGGCTTCTATGCTTTTCCTGCCCCGGCTTGCCACACAGCCATGATTTCCTCTGCCAACTGACCTGTCTAGGGCAACAGTTGTGTAGTGAGGCATAATGAACTGGAAGGATATAGTTTAGCCTCAATACGACCTTTATGGACAGGGGCGTAGACAGAATTTTTTTCCTAGACAGCAAGGTAATCATCTATAGTAGAACTTTTTTGTTGTGAAATTCAATTATAAATTATGTTTTATTTGTGTAACGTTACACAAATAAAACATAATTACATTGGTATACTAAGCAGGGAATGTTGATAACATTGACGTATATCAATTGTTTGAACAATTATTAGGTGGTAGGTGGTTCTTTTGTTGTAGGTAACCTGTCTTTACAAAAACTGTACATTTTTCAACACCGTATGATTGGGTTCTGTAGATTTTTATATATACCTCCCATTTTCCTGTTCCCGAATTTTCTCGGAATAGTAGCTGAATACCAGTGGCGTAGTATTTAGCATCGTTGCCTCTCATGTCCCGGGTTTGATTCCCAATCAAAGAGTCTTTCCGTGCACGGTTTGCATTTTTGTCTAGTTGTTATTGAAAATAAGCAACAGCAATATTTTTTAAAAATCCTCTTTCTGAACAGTGGAACAACAATATTTTATTAATAACAATTTTAATTGTAAGATAATTTTATTTATTTTTATATAAGTTAATTTTATAAGCTCTTCACATGGAATTTTTATTTCACTTCCTTGTTGCTCAATGTTCACTCCATGAAATCATCTGTACTATTATTAATGCTCCACTAGAAATATTTTCTTGTAGATACATAATATTTAGTAAAATAATGTTTTTATTGCGATTTGATACAAAACACTTTAGCAACTTAGCAATTAGTTCATACTTAATGCAGATTATAGGCCGTTATTATGAGTTGTAGTAGCTAAAAATCATGATGTATGGGTGGGTGGATGGATGGAAGGGTGGGAAGAAAGGAAGGATGGAAGGCAGGAAGGAAGGCATTCATTCATCCATTAAGGAATTTACCTAAAACATTGACTGCAATTCTATTTGAGATTAAATTGAATTTTCTGTCTGACCATTGTCTCGATTTCAGTTGTCATTGTCTTCCCTCTGTTCCCGTCTACTAGATCACAGTATCAGTTGATACGTCTACCATCAAAATCTTGAACTCTGAGGGACCTCTGAATCTGTCAGACTTTCATCATGATTGCTCCTGTGAGATTGTGGGTAAAAATATTGTTGCTCAGCTGCTGGTGTGTGTAGTGTATGTCTGAGGCCTAAAATTGACTTTGACACTCACACAGTGAGTGTGGACTAATCTCAGAGTAGAGTTTGTCACTTCTACTAAAGTGAAATACAAACAGTTGTGCCTTTTTTTATTTCCTCTTTCTTTTACTCTCACCCGACATTATTTTTAAATTTCCTTCGTCACAGACAGGAATTTTTTTATGAACCTGACTGCAGAAAAAAGGTAAGACTATATTACAAAGTTCTCTTTCTATAAAGAAAAATATGAAAAAAGTGAGGACTAATTTCGAGTGCAATAGATCTCTTCCAAATTTAGACCAAAATTTGGTCATGATGACATGCCACAGTATAACATATTGTTGTAATGAATCTTGCCATAAAAATAACTCACTGTAGTGATAGATAAGAAGAGGAATCATTCATATTTAGTAACCCATTTATTCTAGTTGGGATCATAGCCAATCCAGAGCTTTTCCTGAGAACACTGGTACAATGTCTCTATAATACACAGCTCATTAAGCCTAGCCCATGGACCAGTATTTGGGAATATTAGAGGACAGTATTTGGGAATAATGAGGATCATTTAGACACCAAGAGCTAATTATCTAAAAACCTTTTTTTTCTTAATATTTGACAATGTTGTAAAATCTTTCTGTTGTTTGTCTTTAGTTTAATAGAGCACCACCAGCTCACAGTTGGTGTCCTCCATATAAATTTCTTTTAACCTAACTAAGTTATTAACCCAATATAAACTGCTGAAATAATTAAATGAAAGTTCAAAAGGCAGATTCACTAGAATTATCTCCCTTCAGGTTGAGGCATCTGTTGCACTGCTCTTATCTCTCCAACAGAAAATTGGACATTTAGGAGCCAGCTGGACAAACCCAGCACACCTGCTATGACTCCACTTTCCAGCCCCTGGAAAGAAGCCACCACTCACTGAGAGCTGCTGAAGCCACTTATGCCATGGGATACTGTTGCCAAATCTATACCAAGCACTCTGAGCTGGGTGTTAACCTACTGGCATTTTACTGATAATAACATCATAATTGTAACATATATTCCTGTGACCTTAAAATTGATTCTCCTCAAAGTAAATTCTAAACCCCAAATTTAACCTTTCAAAAATTAGTAGTAAAACTCTTTTCAGACAAGGATACCTTTTATTTGCTTCTGGAGTTGTCCTTTCTTTATACTGTAGATTATTTTATATTCAAATATTAATCAATAGAATTCAATATTAAATAAAATAATTTAGTAAATTAGTAAATTTAGTAAATCACACTAGCATGATCTTTTCTAACCTCAGAAATGACATTAAGACTTTTAGATGGTGGGCACAGAGAGATGGTTTATGATTAACATGTACTAGACCTTTAAATTATTTCTAAAGACAAAATGCAATCATGTAAAAGGTATCAGAGAAATGCACGTAATTGTAAGCATGAAAGATTGATTTCTTCATTATTTACATCAAAGAGTTGCTGTTAATGGAGACAGATTGATACAAACACTTAACACTTTTTTTTGAGTTCATTCTCTAAATCAATTCTGTATGAACACTGCGACAGCACTTAAATGTGTGTGCAAAGAGTAATATTTTGTTGCCTACATAAGAAAAAGATTATGGTCATCCAAATCCATGTCAGTTAAATTACACATTCCTTTTGAACAACAACATTTACTGAAAATAATTAACTTATGGATCTTTGCATTACCATCAAGCTAATACCCAACTATTTCATATTTCACGTATCATCTTGACCTTAAGGGTGGCGTAGTGGATAGCACGGTCCGATTCCCGGGCCGGGGATCTTTCTGTGCGGAATTTGTCTGTTCTCCCCTTGATTGCGCAGGTTTCCTCCTCGTACTACTGCTTTCTCCTACCATCCAAAAACATGCACGTTAGGGTGATTAGTAAGTCAAAGTTGCCCATAGGTGTGAATGTGTGTGTGAATGGTTGTTTGTCTATGTGTGGCCCTGCCATGGACTGAAAAACTGTCCATGGTGTACCCCTGCCTCTCAGCCTATGTCTGCTGGTACAGGCACCAGCAGACCCCAAGACCCTGACTTAGGGAATAAGTGGGTTAAAAGATGAATGAAAGGATGAATGACCTTAGGTCTGCTGAGTTTGCTTTGTATGAACTTTATACCGTATACAATTATGATATTAGAAATGTTAAATGTTTTTAAACCATTACTTTTGGATGCTTTAATATTTGCTTTAAACCAAACATATGCTCTATCTATGTATATGTATTTTTAACATCTTAATTAATGCCAAAATGCCAGAGATGTAAAAATGATTGAAATATATTTAATGATTAAAACATTATTTCATCTTTTAATTTACTTATTGTCTAATTTGGGGTCTGCTGGTCCCAGCACTCATAAGGCGAAAGGCAGGGGTACACCCTCTACTGGTCACCAGTCCATAACAGGGCCACACATAGACAAACAACCAAACACACTCACGCCTATAGGCAATTTAGAATCACCAACTAATCACTAAGCTTAGGGAGAACAAGCAATCTCTCCATAGAAAGACCCCTTGCCCAGGAATCAAACCCCTTGCTGTGAGGCGATCACTACTCCTCCTTAAAAAAAATTTGTTTGTCAGAATGATTTTTTTTTTAATTATTAAGCCTTATATTGCCACTTTAGCCATAGTTGGGTGTAAAAGTTTCAACGTTTGCTCTCACATTGCCAGAACAAATACACAAACTCAGGTTCATTTGCATACAAAGCACTGCAATAATAAATATCATAAATAATTATCACCTAACGGTTGTATTTTTATTAATTACAACTTATTTAAAGTACAAATAAGCAAAAATATTAAAAGCAAAACATAATGAACGTTTTTACAAACAAAAAGTGGTAGTCCTAATTCCTTTGCTATGAAAAGCAGAAACGGATATCACAGCGGGGATTTGATTATCCTTCTTTGCCGTGTCTGTAGTGTCCTCTCATTGTGTTTAATAGGAAATGTGTGACTATGTCCCTGTGGACATCCGTAGGTAAATGTACGTTATTTACTGGACCCCCATTACTTGGGAAAGGTCTTTTCTGAGCAGTCAAAGCTCTCTGAGGTGTCACTGTTATAGATTTCAAGTTCCCATTGACTAAAAACGGCTTATTGTTGTAACAGTTTATTTGTCTGAATTAGATCAATTGCAATGTCAAACATACAGTAAAATGCTTTATACAATAAAGTTAATAGTAAGTATTGTAAAATTAAATATGGTTAATAGAAAAAGTGGATTCTTACCAGGATGAGAATTAATGTTAGTTGCCCCTCAAATAGCATCCTAATCAGTAGGAGTTTTGCTGTCCCATTTGTAGAGTATCCAGGCATGACTCTTGTATGCTCGCACAATATACGGTTTTACAACTTTATTGTGGGGTGGCGCGGTGGGATAGTGGATAGCACGGTCACCTCACAGCAAGAAGGTCCCAGGTTCGATACCCGGGCCGGGAATCTTTCTGTTTGGAGCTTACATGACCTCCCCGCGCTTGCGTAGGTTTCCTCTGAGTACACCGGTTTCCTCCCACAGACCAAAACCATGCAGATTAGGTCGACTGGTGATTCTAAATTGTCCATTGGAGTGAATGTGTGTGTGAATGGTTGTTTGTCTATATGTTGCCCTGAGATGGCCTGGCTACCCATCCAGGGTGTAACCCCGCCTCTCACCCTATGTGTGCTGGGATAGGCGCCTGTGTGTGTGAATGGTTGTTTGTCTATATGTTGCCCTGAGATGGACTGGCTACCCATCCAGGGTGTAACCCCGCCTCTCACCCTATGTGTGCTGGGATAGGCGCCTGCAGACCCCCGGGACTCCAAATTAGGGAATAAGTATCTCTCCTATAAGTGAACATTTAAAATGAGCAATGTCTCCATTTAACGTGTAAAGTGCACATACTATTATGACTACCATTCTGACCCATAAGTGGAAAATTAATTTGATGCATACATTCCACAATAACAATAAACCACAAATAATTAATTCACACAAACCAATTTACACAAAAAAGACATTCTAAGACTCATGTTGCCCTGAGATGGACTATCTACCCATCCAGGATGCCTGAAATTATATTACTGATTAAATTAAACTGTTAGGATGTTATGTCTAACACGAAACCTAAAAACCGTCAATGTATGTATATACATTAGCAAATGAAATTATTATTACTATTCCTAGAAAAAACACTTTTACATTAATCTTGCAAAAGGTAAACAAGACACAAACCTTAAACGGATGAAAAGAAAAGAAAAGAAAAGAAAAGAAAAGACAAACAAAAAACTAATTCATTAAACTGTATATCGGTTTCTATCAATCATTTTCCTGTAATGGATGTAACACATGGATGCCCTCCAAAAGTACAATAAATCCTGAGTCATTTCCAGGGTATACTCAGTGTTTGATTAATAGGAAGGGTGTCTTATAAAGAATAATTGGCCATTATTCTAGGAAATTATTATTACTGCTTCTTGCTGGCAAAATGACCTACAGCACCACAATAACTGAATCTCTCAGATGTCATTTAGGTTAATTAAAATAGGATTTCTTATACTGCAACACATAAATAATCAAACACAACTGCTAATATTAAAAAGTACAATCAAAAGAAGCATAAAATACTTTCAATGGTTTGTGTAAGTAAATTGTAAACAGAACAATTATAAAACTTCTTCAGATCTCTTAAAAGTATTTGTAGTATTGAGGATGATGTTGTTCCTGGAACACAACGCTCTGTATGTTATTATTGTTGCTGATTCAACCAACAACTGTGTCATCTGCATATTTGTTATTCCACAGAGCAAAGATGTGAGTGAACGACCAACAGCTGTGTAGAGCAATGGACGTTGTAGGACACCAGTGTTCAGAATGAGGTGATCCTGCTATCTGGACAGCCCTGGACTAAGCTCTTTCTTAGGCATAACTTCATATTATTCATTCATTCATCTTCTTATACACTTTATCCCTTATTCAGGGTCACAGGGGATTTGCTGGAGCCTATCCCAGTGCACATTGGGCAAAAAACTGACCCTAGCCAGTCTATCACAGGACACACAAAGACAAACAACCACTCACACACATGTTCATTGCTACGGGCAATTTAGAATGACATGTTATGTACATGTCATTGGACTGTGAGATGAAACTGGAGTACATGTTATTGGACTGTGAGATGAAACTGGAGTACCCGGAGGAAACCCACGCAAGCAAAGGGAAAACATGCAAATTCCGCACAGAAAGATCCCCGGCCCGGGAATTGAACCTGGGACCCTCAACTGCATAGTAATTTGTATTAAAAAAAAATAAAGAAGACAATTAAAATTTAAGCATTTCTTGTTGCAAGGGGCTAACAGTAAATAATAAAATGTTGTTTATTGGGGGGTTTTTTTTGGAATATATTGGAATATGTAATTATATTTGACAGTTTAATCAATAGTTACAATTATTTTGCTCAAGTATTATTGATATAACTTAAAAACAGAAATAAACCAACCATTTAAAATGTAAAAAGTGAATAGTTTAGTATGGTAACATTGCTGATATGGACAAACAGCAGGTCGTGTGCAAAAGAATAATGGTATGGTATTATACAGTATGCCAACCTGTAAAGTAACAACGTACTGGACCAGAACATAAGCCATCTTTATTGAAATAACTCCTTCTTTTTCTTCTTCTCCTTTCGGCTGCTCTTGTTAGGTTTCGACCACAGTGGATCGCTCTTCTCCACACTACCCTGTCATCTACATCTGCCTTTTTCACTCCAACTACCTGCATATCTTTCCTCACTACATCCATAAACCTCCTCTTGGATCTTCCTCTTTTCCTCCTGCCTGGCACCTCCACCCTCAGCATTCTCCTACCAATATACTGCATGTCCCTCCTCTGCACATGTCCAAACCATTTTATTCAATTCTTAATTTATGTTTAAGAGGTTTTATCTAACTATTATCTTCATAGTGTACATCTTCTTCTTCTCCTTTCGGCTGCTCCTGTTAGGGGTCGCCACAGCGGATCATTCTTCGCCACCCTACCCTGTCCGCTACATCTGCCTCTTTCACCCCAACTACCTGCATATCTTCCTTCACCACATCCATAAACC
>JAOTRA010000008.1:8323059-8338991 GCA_026260255.1 Pseudolaguvia tuberculata | reverse complement strand
CTTCCCAGTAATACAGGAGATAAGGAATGTTTCCTTTGAAATGAGCTCCCAGGTGTTCTTGGATGTTATGTCATATTTTAGTTTTTACCAAAAGTATTATGGATTTTTGTTCTCTCATTGCTTCTATTCAGTATATTATTCCGACATGAACAGTTACTGTCCCTTTCCCTAGTGAACTTTTTAATTTATCTGAAAGATTTTATAGTAACCGAATAAATTATTCTATTCACTAAAAATATATCTATGGAGATTGCTATATTCTACTAAATTCTACTGGCCAAAAATGTATGAAATATGCCACATTGCAGACTTTGTCTTTTACTAGCTGTGGTTAAGGTATGTGGTAGAATCATGTTTAAATCCCAGGACAACCAACGTTCCACTGTTGGACTTTTACAATAAGCACCCTAACCTCTAGCTGGTATAAATGTAGAAATGTTTAATGAAAAAAATTAAATAATCTAGTTTGCTTTATATATGCCTCAAAGTTATCACTGCTACACCCAACCCAGGAATTATATTTTATATGCTAGATTATATAGAATGGGTTATGCAGGATGTGCATTAACTAATCAAAAAATTCATTTTATTTGCCATTAAAATGGAAATCCATGGATGTTATTATCTATGTTTAGATGTGATTGGTTTAAACATTGAACGAAAGATTTTATCTAGTTGCATCACTAACTGTGTGTAATTCTTATGTGTTGTAATGAGTTGTTTTTTTTACAGCATTGCTTGCAGTTCTTTGCATAAACTGTTTTTTTCACCTACAGCAAGAATATTGCTACAGGGAGGGTGTCCAGCATTCTACTAACAAGAGGAATAAGCAAGTACTAACAATAGGGTTATGCAAAGGTAACCAAGCAGTTCGTTTTAAACGTCTTTGGGTTCACTTGCCAGAATTATATTCAATTATTTAAAAAGCAAAGAAAAAAGCAAAGGAATGCCTCATAGAAACCTTTTTATTCTGGTAAAATTTTTCACGTTTGACGACGCATATATATACATTCTACCGAATTGGAAATTTTCAAAAACATTGGACAGTCTAGATGTGCATTACATAAGTGGAGCTACAGGCGGAAAGGGGAAAAAATCTGCAAGTCGATAAGGCCATAAATGAATTTCTGATCAAATGCAGGTACCGAGAAAGAGTGAGAGCTAGGGGTTTTGGACTGTATCCTGGGTGCTGAGCGTATAATCTACAGGATCAGCTCCATCAGCAGATTCTGTTCTAGAGGGAAAAGCTGCAAAGCTGCAGCCTGGGAGCTTATTACTACTCACACCTGAACCGGCTGAAAGGATGAAGAACTGAACCATCCACCCCAAGGTTACTACAGAACCAGACTACGGTATTCCTAAAAACACCACAAACACTGGTGTGGAATTATTTACATTTTTGGTATAAGTATTTAAAAATTTTAATTTGTAAATATTTTTTAAGAAAAATCATTGTTGTTTTCACTAATTTTAGTTCACTGGTTTAGTAATATCCAGACTTACTGCTCTGTAAAGCAAATTTCAGCATGCTGGACTTGCAGTAAGAAGACCAGGAGAACGAAAAAACAACCGTAGTCCAAATGTGGAGTGACCTTGCGTTTTCTGTATAAGATGAGCACATGGTCCTGTGTTTACATTTGCCTTTTAATCTGCCTTAAATATGCGGACAATAATATTTAAATATTAAACATGATATGAAGTTGTGGCTTATTGGATGTGTTGGACTGATACCAGAATCCACCAAGCAACCACTGTGGACCCTTGAGCAACGCCCTTAACCCACAATTGCTCAGTTGTAGAAAAGAAATCAAATGTAAGATGTTTGGATGGAAAATATATCAAAATAAAACAGAATCCTTTAGACTGACAGCATCTTGACAATTGACAGGATATACCTACACATATATACATTTAGAATTAGTCTTTACACTCTAAACTTTTCTTACACTCGTATTTTCTGCTCATTCTTTTTTGCTATATTATTATATGTATGTAGTGTGGATAATGGATGGTATATGTTTGTGTACATTTCACATGTAAGCTAAGGTTTTAGCTGAATATTAATTCGTGGACAAAATCAGTGTGCCATCATGTGTTACATGCCAACGTCCATTTAGGTAATGTTGTTTATGTGGGTTAAAACTACTTTAATTTGACTCTCAATTCACCTAATGTTTTTGGACTGTGGGAGGAAACCGGAGTACCCGGAGGAAACCCACACAAGCGCAGGGAGTACATGAAAACTCCACACGGATCAATCCCCATCCTGGGAATCGAACCCGGGATCACTTGTTGTGAGGCGACCGTGCTAACCACTACAACACTGTGCAGTATTTTGATAAGAAATAAAAATGTTCTACTCATTTCTACCTATTTTGTTAAAGATTACTTAAATTGTTACTTGTATTGCATTTGTGAAAGTAAGCTTATTTGTAATTCTAAATAAAAAATAAAAAACTGAGAAAAAGTATTATACTGTACAAAACAAGTATAAAATTATTTCACAGAAATATTTCCATAATTGCTAGACCAGCATTACAGATTTTTTTTATTAAAAAATAGATACGAGGCATTTATGGATGGAAATGGAAATACTTTATTTTACCATTAGACAAGAGCAAGCTGAATAATCTTTTTTAAATCGTGAAATAAAACAGAAGGGAACTGACATACAAAAAAAAGAGTCATGGATTCACAAAATATAAACAGCTTTCAAAATATAATGAAAGAGAAATACAATAACATTTCCATACTACCTAATTTTTTTAGTTCTGAAATGATATAATTTTTAACATCCAGTGTGGTCATGCCGGTATACAGTATTCTGTACAGTGCAGTGAGCTTTCACTTTAGTGTGGAAAAATGGTTTCTTTTCATTGGCAGATATGAACAGCAACATTCTCTGTCATTGGTTTGGTATAATACATAGTTTGCATTTGGTATAAAGATGGTGATTTGGGACAGGGTGAAAACAAAGTGTTTTTTACATGAAGAACAACTGTACAAACGCCTTTAGCAGGATAGACTGGCAGCTAAAGGCAAGCAGGATCCACTGAGCAACAGATGTGTCCATTCTAAAGAGAGAAAAAAATGGAACATAATTATCTTTATATTACATATACATTGTATATACACATACACAATATTACCAAAAGTTTGGGGTCACCTGAGTATCACAAACATATGCCATTTCAACCATCTTATTCCAAATTTATTCCCATTTTGCTATTGGATGAATTTCTACTTTTACAATTTTACCCCAATATTAAGCTTAAATGTGAGATATTTCTTCATTCAGTTCCAACAGTAATAGTGAGATCAGAAACAAGGAAGGTAAGGAGGTCTGGGGTGCACTTGACATTCCAGTTTACTCCAAAGGTGTTCAGTGGTGGTAAGATCAGTACTTTGTGATGAACATTCGTGTTTTTTCACTCTAATACTAACACCATAATGGTCATAATGGAGCTCAGGGGTTTTGTGCTTATGGTCATTGTTATGTGAAGGAATAAAGTAATGATACAACATACAAAGACAGCAACAGTTTGGAGATACTGAACACACTTATGAAGAAACCTGCAGGGTTGTCTTGTCTGAGAAAAAAACTTTTAAAGTCAACATTAGTGCCAGATCTCCCAACACCACAAATGAAAAGCCATTTGCAAACTTTTGATTCAGTAAATGTGGAATAGGTTCAAAAAACACATGTATGTGACAGTCAGGTGTCCCTTTATTTTGGTTCATGTAGTGTGTTTTTGCTAGTGTAAATGTAGAGAATACTAACAACTTGGTCTTGGTGTGTGTAATGTATGTGTGTGTGTGTGTGTGTGTGTTCTAAAGACCTTGCACTGGCAAAGCGTGCAGTCGGTGCCATGTTTGACCCAGGAAGAGCCGCTAAAGCGCAGGATGCCGTGTTCATCTTCGCAGGTCTTGGTGATGTCATTGCGGATGCTCTGAGCAAGGCAGGGGTCTGTGACACAGCGTGGGCAACACTCTCCTTCGGGGACCATGGTGAAGTCACAGTGTGCTGGAGGGCACAACAACGGCCAGCAGTCCACCTCTCCCTGCTGCAGCACACACACAAAAAAAACATGACAACATACCAATCAAAAGGTTTACTCATTACTGCATCAAATCAACATACACTGCTCTCATTACCCATCTCAATATTAGATATGTGAATAAATAATTTCATTAAGACTTTTGTAAACTTTTATATAACTAATATATGACTTGTGTATTTTTTATTTTATTTTATATCAGGTTATGACACAGTATACAAATGGTTTTGTTTTTTCCACATTATAATGGTCCTGGTTGCTCTCCAAATAAATTTTGCAATACCATTAGCTGCATTCTGTTTATTATTCTATCAGCATGGAGAAAAGAAATAATTTTACATCTCTCTCTCAAATCTTTAAGAGTAAAAACAGCCCCTGGAGTGCACGAACACAACAAATGACCAAGCCCAAAGTAGACTATAATAAACATCACTTATTGCCTGTGTAATGAGAAACGACCCCACTTGGCCTGTGCAGGGAGATGGCTTTTCTTCATGAGAAACACTAGCTCTGCATATTAGGATACACTCTCTCTGGTAATTAGGGTGTGGATCCATTTAGAAATATTTCATAGAAGCAGCTACAATGTTGAATGCACAATCTACAATCCACAACACTTTATTCCTCATAAATCACATAAAACAGCAGTATAAAATGCTGCACTTCTAAGACCCTAAAATTCAGGTTGTATATTTCACCTGATCTTATAAATTTAGACCTTATAGATTACTGAATCTGTGCATGTCTGTAAGTATTTGTGTCTGTGCATGATGGTGTTTGTATGTACTGTATATGCATGTGTGTGCATTGAGCGTGTGTTTATGTGCCTATATGTCAATGCATTTATCTAAGCTATTGAGAAGTAAATAGCATGTCATTAGTCAACGCAATCAGTCATATTTATGTTGGAGATCCGGAGGTCTGCAATCCATATAAGAAGCCAGTAAATTATTGAACTTAGATATGCTGCAGTACCAATCAACACTGAGAAAAGAATAGCTGAGGGACTGCAATTAAAAAAAAACATGCGAATGAATATAGTACCAGCTCTGTGTTGTGGCTAATTACAAAGCTCTTGTCAAGGATTCAGAAAAGGGAAGAGCTATTTATTGAAGAGACTTTAACAGAAATTATATATTGAATTTAAGCTCTCTAGACATTTATTTTTATTTTTAGACAAGACAATGATCAGTAAGTTTATTGTGTTTGTCAAAGGTGTAATTAAAATCGCTACAATATATAAACAGATTTTTTGTCTAATTTATCACATTTTTAAACTTTTATTCGTAAGCATTACTGGTTCAGTGGTGTTTCAATTATTGATGTTAGTTCATTTATTAAGACTTTTCCTTTGTAGGTTGTAGCAATGCATTATCACTATCACTGGAAGAGACTCCAACACTGTTCCAGCATGATAATGACCCTGAGCATAAAACCCCTAAGCTCCATTATCACATAGTGGGTTACGATTAGAGTGAACAAAATACAGAATGTTCGGAACAAAGTCCTGATCTTACCACCACTGAACACCTGAACTGGAATGGTGACTGCACCCCCAACGTCCTTGCCTTATTATTGTCTGACATTGTTGTCTGATCTCACTAACACAGTTGGAGCTGAAGGAAGAGAATATCTCACATTCAAGCTCAACATTGGAGTGGAAAGTCATATTAGAAGATTAGAGTTTCATCAAATAATTAGTATTAAAACCTTAGTGAAATCTTCACATTCTTTACATAAAATTCAGAGTTTCTAAGTATTTGGTATTCCACTAATTTCTGCTTTAATGACATCCGACACTCTAGCAGGCAGAGAGTTTATAAAAGCTTATGATGCATTTAATATGGTGCTAACGACGCTTTTAAAGCTCACTTTCCTACAACTGTGATTTGTTAGGCATTAGACATCTAAAAATTAAAAGAAAGTAAAAGAAAAGAAAAAGCTAAAAAGTAGCTAAAAAGAGTAAACATACATAATTGGTGTTGTAAATTAAAAAAAAACCCAGAATATTCAAATGATATATTTTTTTTATTTTAAGTATTTTATAATTTACAACGATTTTGTTTATACCCAATTTTAGATTAAAGAGAATCAATCTCAGCCTTTTGGACCTTGTTTTTAAGGTGTTTTACAATTTTTGCTGCCCCTCCCACTGATAATTACCTAGAGCAGGTATGTAAAATAAATCAAAAGATGGATGATACAAACGTGGTCTTCCCGCACCCCAGAGATGGTATCTACCAGCCTTAGATTGATTGAACACACCTGCTTTAAGTGTTCAACAGTGAGCAAAACAGGAAAAGTCAGAACGCAAGCAGGACTTAAGGTTAGGGTTAGGGTTAGGGTTAGGTTGTCCATCCAGCTTCAAATACTGGGCCTTTGAGCAGGAACAATAACCCTTTAGTTGTTCAGTTGTGTTAAGAGGTTAGTATAAAGTCTCTTTGCATAATAGTGTCTGCCAAATGCTGTAAATTTCAATGTCAATAAAGTAAGGTATGTAATAGTTATATATTTATTTCAAATATCAGCCATATATTATAATCTTTAGATATTTATAATAACTGACTACTTTTAAGATGTTTTTCTGACAAGATACTTTATGCACAGACACCGGATCAGGTCATTCCTCCTCAGATCTTACTTTTGTCCTTTCAATGGCTTTTTTCACCCACTTTTATGCACCCCTCATTATCCTTTTTTTCGCTTCTTTGATCCCTACATCCTTTAAATTCTTCTTTTTCTTTCATCGCTGACACATCTCATTCTATCCCTTGAAGTCTGCTGTCTTGTCAATAAGAAG
This sequence comes from Pseudolaguvia tuberculata, assembly GCA_026260255.1. Taxonomy (NCBI): domain Eukaryota; kingdom Metazoa; phylum Chordata; class Actinopteri; order Siluriformes; family Sisoridae; genus Pseudolaguvia; species Pseudolaguvia tuberculata. The sequence continues at coordinate 8,332,133 of JAOTRA010000008.1, read as the reverse complement.
GCATTTAAATATCTTGTTTTCTCATCAGTCCTTTTACCCTCCTGCCAGAATGCAACTCACATTCATTGCAAGCAGAGTATAAAAGCATACCAGGTGTTATCATGTCATTTAGTGTACATTCATGGTCATATGATAATATGAAAAGGACTGAGAGAGCCAGAAAAACTGTGTTTCACTGTATTTGTTACGTCTGACACACCTTTACACAGGCATGAGTAAAGAGTGTCTGAAAGATAAATTAGGTTTCTCGTGAAGCTTTACTCGTGACTGGCTTTACTTATGACTGGCATGTAGTGCATTTCATTTTGAACGAACATATGGATGGGCTATAGAAACAGCTAAGATACAGAGAGAAGAAAGGAGCGAGAGAAGTGTCTTATCAGAAAACAGAGTAGTACGAAGTGTTCCTCTCTCATTGCTCTGCACGAAAGCTATGAGCCAAGGGAGAGGAAGAAAATAGGCTGATTGACAGAGTGAAGGATGAGTGAAGAAAGTTCTGATAAACACGTTTTCTGCTCCATGGATATCATCACCACACACAATTATAGGATAAAATATGTGCCATTATTTAATATAAGATCCACAAAAATGGGGGAAAAAATCTTCCACTGTCTATTTTCCAAAGCGGGATTACTGTTTTTACAGAGTAGTTACATCATGTGAACCCAATCAAATACTGGAAAAAACATGCTACAACTTTTCACCACTGGCTGGGATTTGGTTGTTTACAGTTCAGGAAAGCAAAGACAGATGGATGAATCATGTCTGGTTGAAGATGTGTTGAGGTGAGAGTTGAAATATAAGGGATATAGACAAGCTTTCTCTAAAGTAGACAAAAAGAATAAAAGTTAACTTCTTAAGGTTGACACTTACTGTCAAGGTAATTAAATCTTGTGTTTACCTTACTGACAAACTACTGAATAAAATAATGTTCAATAAACTTCTGCAAATTTACAATTTTTCAAGGGATGTTCCCATAAAATCAACAACAGCTTGAGTTCCTGAAAGGAAACTTACTTCAGCTCGATTTATATATAATTTAATGGGAGAAAACACACCTCTCTTTTCTTACAATCCTGTGCTGATCTCATCAAGCATTATTTAGAGAATTCAAAATAATTCTAATTATTTAATTACACATTTACAAAAGCAATTACCCAGAGAGACAAAGAATGTTTAAGAACCTAGTCTGATTAGCCATCTGTAAGAAATAAATAGCATAAACCATGTCACTCCGTAATCGCACTACAGAATCAGCAATACAATGCTTAGAGATTGTTAGCATAAACCACTAGCTAATCGCAGTAAAGAATCAAAAATACAGTACAATACAGTACAATACTATACAGTACAATATACTTAACACTTTAGATCCATCTTTAAGCAGTTTTTTGGTCATTAGCTTTATCATTAGTCATTAGTCACATGGCTACAATTAAGACTACTAATTTAATATGGCCTTGTTCAAGGTAATTTGTCATTAGACAAAAACATTTTTTCTGATTTATATAAACTGTGAAAATGTCATTACTTGCAACAAATGATCTACTGAATATGCTATTATGGGTTATGTTAAAAATAGCTACTGAGCCATTCTTTTTTTTTATACATCAATCTGTAAAGATGTGGGATGTAGATTTAGGCTCCCAACTCACATATTGTACAATGAAAAGCAGAAGTACGCCTGTTGGAAAAAACTGGAGTACACTGAAAAAACCCACGCAAGCGCAGGGAGAACATTCAGCACAGAAACTCCTTGTCCGGGAATCAATTCTTCTTCTTTCTTAGAGCGTGTGTGTGCATATTTCTCACCAGACACTGACACTGCTGGCAGTTTTCTGTCCAGGTATCTCCACTGCTGTAGGTGACCAGGCCATTCTGATGCAGACACTGAGAGCTAAGACGTGGGTCACACTCCGGACAGCAGAATAGATCCACAGTGGGATTCTCACAATCACATACCATACGCCTGCACATCACCTGCCCTATCTAAAAACAGAAACAATTATCTATAACACATCCTTACTCAACAAGCATGCACAGATGTGTGGTTGATAAAATACAAGCCCAGTTGCCCAGCTAAATTGAGCAGTAACACCATAAAGACTTTTTATTAATCCTGAGAATATAACCCTGACCTGAGCTAAGTACATATCAGATAACCTTGATTGTGCATTGACCCGTGGATCCCAGAAATGAGAAACTTTTTACTCTGCAAATACAATTATATGTTTGTGCATCTGTTCAGTCAACCGCAGAAGACATAATTTTGACTGGCACTTACTCCATTTTCAAATCAATTAAAATGAGTCATCTAATTAAAAATGATTTTCTCGCTCTGGCCTTCACCACGAGGTGGCTAATAGGAAGGCTGATTATTTAATATCTACAAAGTCATCTTCCTCTGTGCCACCATCAGCCAAAAGAAAAACATTTCAATAAAGTGGGTAATTACAGAACGTGGCCAGAGAAATGATTGGAGGTCAGTTAGTGTAATAAAGATACTATTCTTAAAAGCCTGCAAGGTGTCAATCACATTTGGCGCAATAAACTGGTATATTGTCTTCTGATTAGAGTAAATTTTAAAGGTACAAGATACTGAATTATTATAGTGAAAAACATCTACTTATAATATTATTTAACAATCGCATCTTAATAGTTTGGGTTTGATATCACTGACTCAACAAACATATTTTTAAACACTGGTCAATGAAAATTTTTTACAGGCATTTGAGTTTATATACTAATTATATACTATACGATTTTACAACATGGTCCTATTGTCACAATAGTCAATAGTACGCATTTATTAAAATAATATTTAATTAATTAATTATCTACTATTACATCATAATTTTACAGCATAGCATTGTTAAATGTTAAAATCTTTAAATAGTATTTTAAACATTAAAAGCTGTACAGTGTCTTGAAAAAGTACTTATATATGTATTTTATTAAGATTTTTAAGTAGGAATACTGTATTTGGTATATGACAAAATCTCCTGTGTTGGCTGTGTAAAGCTGAGATCTAAACATTTTTACTTTAGGAAAAGCTTTGCACCAGAAAAGAAAGAAAAATGTATTTTGTAAGAGCGACTGTATTGATAGTTGCCAAAAGATAATAAATACGAAACATGCACACACCAGTAACATGTTTATTGTTCAACACTGTGTCATGCATTATTATTATCTGATCAGTAATGTTTGTTTGTGTGCCCTATCTAGCTATCTATCGTTACTCACTTGGCAAGAGCAGACAGAGCATCTGTCACTGTCTAGGACCCAAATTTGCCCGTTGTGTTTCACTTTGCTGTCATAGATGCAATCACCAGTGCAGTTCTGTCCATGGGGACATCTGCAGTCATATCCACCGTCCAGATTAAAACACAAAGTATCATTTGCACAGGTATTCCTCCCTGTCTTACACTCATCTATGTCTGAAAAAAGAAAAAAAGCGACAGGCAGATGAGGGACATTTCACTATGGGAACGAGGAATGTCATTCTTCCTTATAGAAACATTTCGAACTAGTTACTAGTTTATTGCCAGTAAGTAGGATAATAAAAATTATGTCAGCTTTCTAACAAGTTTCGTAAAATGCAAATTGCTATAACATTTTAATCTAAACTTACTGAGGAAAAACAGACAATGCTTAGAAAGAAGTCAACATTTATTTTTATACTACCTTCACATGACTCTCCATTGACAGTAAACATTCCAGTGTCATGGTATCCATCACGGCACTCACAGTGGTACCATCCAGGTAAGTTCACACAAATAGCACGACTGTCACACTGCACAAATCCCTCAGTGCACTCATCAATATCTGTAGAAAGAGGAGGAAGGGTTTTAAAACAATTGTAGTCAGTTGTAACTGCTGACTCCTTTTTGTTAAAGTTTAGTTCTAACTCAAATTTTATTCAAAATTATTCCAAAGTTAGGACATAAATCACAAAAATAATAAATAAAGAAAGAAAGCAAAAGAAAGAGAGAGAAAGAGAGAGAGAAAGAAGGAAGGACGCAAGGAAGTAAGGACGCAAGGAAGAGGACGCAAGGAAGGAAGGAAGGAAGGAAGGAAGGAAGGAAGGAAGGAAGGAAGGAAGGAAGGAAGGAAGGAAGGAAGGAAGGATCAAAGATTTGATTTTGCTCATTTTTATTCTAGCCAAATAAGTGACACATAGAAGTCCTGTACGTATCTCACAAGACTTCACAAAATGATCTAGAATATATAAAAACAGAAAGATAAGCCTGATTATAGAGTCACCTATACTTGTAACTTATATGCAGATATGTTAAGGAAAGGCACTAAACTCCAGAACATCCCCTGAGCTTGGTCAAATTGTAATTGGTACCAGTGAAGTGCAATGACCAGCGCAGGTTTCATATACTGTGTGTCCAAAACATTGTGAAATTGCAATCCCACACATTTGTATTTTTCAGAAAATGACTACTACAATACAACAGAAACACAACTCAATGACAAGCAACCACCTATTTTATTACATTCAATGCTGTGCCTTGTTAAATCATGTTCTTCAAATACATTCATTCATTCATTCATCTTCTTACCCGCTTATTTCCTAATTCGGGGTCATGGGGGTCTGCTAGTGCCTCTCCCAGCGCATATAGGACGAGAGGCGGAGGCACACCCTGGACGGGTCGACAGTCCATCTCAGGGCAACACACAGACAAACAACCATTCGACCTGATCTGCATGTTTTTGGACTGTGGGAGGAAAACGGATTACCCGGAGGAAACCCACGCAAGCGCGGGGAGAACATGCAAACTCTGCACAGAATGATCCCCAGCCTGGGAATCAAACCCGGTATCTTCTTGTTATAGCAACTGTGCTAACCACTACTATTCTTCCAAAAGCCTTCATAAAAAAACATAAATGGATGTGATAGTCAGGTGTAGCAATATTGTAATTTTGTCAAGTGTCTACTCCGAATTTTTTTGTCAAGTACAAACTAAGGGACGGATTTAACATTCATTCATCTTCTAATCTTCTTAACCTAACTAACCTAACCATAGGGCGAACAACCTGGACAGCTCCTCAGTCCATCACACACATAGACAAACAACAACACACACTCACATTCACTCCTATGGGCAGTTTAGAATCACTAATCAATACAAGTTATTGGACTGCGGATGATAACCCACACCTGGTGCACCTGGAGTAACCCAGGAAGAACATACACGGATTTAACATTGTAATGTTTTAAATATTTTTTAAACTGCTAAAAATTTCTTCTTGTGATAATCAAAGGTTCAGTGAGAATTATACAGAAAGAACTCCTCTGGTATAAAGGCTAATGGACGGAATCCTCTCTTTGGTCGGATGGATGGATAGCATGTGCCATTGGTGTTCATTACATTGAATTTTTCCTGTGGTTGCTTTTTAAAGCACCATTTGCTGCTGCCCTTAAGTAGGTTATTGACCATGTTCTCTGTTCAGCAGTGCTATGGCATTATGCAAACTTAGGCTCTCTCCGGCATTATAACTGCATACAGAAAGCCTGGGATTCCTGATATAATATAGCAATTACACAGCAAGTGGCTTCCTGAAGACAAATCTGGCTGACAATTATACTTAAATCTGAAGTTTTGCTGAATTCTATATGATTGGTTAGAAGGAGTCTCCGGTGTCTCCAGCACATTATTTGTTATTTAAATCAGAGAGAGAGAGAAAAAGAGAACGCATTTTACACTACTATATTACATTAACATCTTGATTTGTTGTAGAGGTGAAGGCAAAAGAGACGTGCAGGTAAATCAGCTTCACTGAGACGTGGGTGAACAAATCAAAAATGAGAGTTCAAAGTCATAAACAAATTAATGGCAGGCAATAAGCAAACATATCCCTTATATTAGAGAGAGAGAGAGAGAGAGAGAGAGAGAGAGAGAGAGAGAGAGATGTGTGTGTGAGTGTGTGTATGTGTGTGTGTGCGTGCGTGCGTGCGTGCATTATAGAATGTACATAAGCCTTAGTTCCAATTGGGAAATTGAGATTTTTAGCATAAGTTCACAACTTGATATATCAACAGATAAACCTAATGTTTTTAGATGAATTAAACTTCTTTGCCAATTGGTTTTATAAAAGAAGAATAACACATTCCAGGGAATACTAAAGTAACATTACAAAAGAATCAACTAGATTTAATTAAAAGCATCACACCATCTTGCCACTTATTTTTTCCCCTTGCCATGTTTTCTTCTGACAGCAAACAAAGATTTAATCAAATATCCCAAATATTTGTTATTTGTTAGATGCTAAAATAAAGCAGTGCTATATACAGAATCGTGAAATGAATACAAAACCATGCACATTAGCGATCAGAATAACCAACCGCATCTAAACAGGGCATAGCCTCAGTCCATTTGTCATAAATGACACACTACATTTAATAGCATGGCAAACAAATGGGTTTTAATACTTAGAGGATAAGACAATTTCAAATAATATTTCATTAGACAGCAGTGGGCTGGAAGATGGGCCGCTTATTAAAGTAGAGGGATAAAAACAGATGTGCTGGGAGGTTTTAGGACGATTAAATGCTCCTACCAGTGCTGGAATAGTCTCATTATTGTTGCTATGGTCACAGGATCAGAATTCAGTAAATAATAAACTGTACTTGTAAGGAAGAAATGATTTGATCCCCTGCTGATCGTGTGTTTGTTAATAATTACAATATTTCAATTGTATGCAAACAAAATCATTTTGATTGATTTATCTTCACTACCATTCATTCATTCATTCATTCATTCATTCAGGGGTCACATGGATCTGCTGAATCGTAACTCGCACATAAGCGCACATAGGGCAAGAGACAGGGGCACACCCTGGGTATACTCTGGACACACTGCCACACATGGACGAACAACCACTCGCACACACATTCACTCCTATGGGCAATTTAGAATTACCAATCAACCTAATGTACATGTTTTTGAACCGTGAGAGGAAACCGAATTACTCAGAGAAAACCCAAGCAAGCACATGGAGAATACGCAAACTGTGCACAGAAATACCCCTTGGCTGGATATCGAATCCCGGACCTTCTCGTTGTGAAGCGACCGTGCTAACCACTACAAGATTATCTGCATTTTAATTAGTGAAATTAGCATTTGACCCTTTTGTCAATGAAAGAGGTCAGACATCTTGTGTTGTTGGCCATTAGGTTTTCAGACATCTCAGGAGGGATTTTGTCTCCAAGTCATTAAGCTTGAACCTTCAGCTACCACCACAAATTGTCTATGGGGTTATGGTCTGGAGACTGCTATGTCACACCAAGTTCCTCCTGTCCTTCTTGAGCCATTCATTGCGATCCATTTGCATTGGTGTGGCTGAGGGTAGGAGATTCTACCCAAAGATTATGTAAGATCATCATTATTATTTCATTTAAGAGTAATTGTCTATCTCATTCTTTTCATTAGTGTTAAACATTATGCTAAAACTTTCATCCATGTTTTTGTTTCATCTCGTCTTGATTACTTCAATGCCCTTTGCATTACAATATAAAAACTTGGCCACTCATATTCTCAGACTAAGCGCTCTGCCCACATCACACCAATTCTAGCCAATCAGCATTGGCAATATTCTTCTGCTTTCTTTTAAAGCTTAACATGGTTTGGCTTCTTACTATCTTCGCTACCGTCTCCTTCCACATTCTCGTAGATATACGTAGATATACTCTTGTTATCTTCCCATTTCTTAGGAGGCACATCACTGTTTTTCCACTTAAATTATGGCACTCTCATACCAGATCACTCACTGACAAGATCCTAAGGTTTTGGGCTGATTCCTCATCATTCTCATGATCACTGAACAAGGTAAAATGTTGCATGGAGATTTTGTAGCCCATTCCATCATTAAGTAGGTCTACAATCCTGTCCCACACATCATTGAATTCATTGTTCTTGAGCTTCGGGTGAGTTTGGAATTTAATGTATTATTTCCGCTGACAGGTGTCTTTTATACTGAGATTAGAAACAATCCATTTAAGAGCATCCCTTTAAGAGAATGATGCTAATATCAGCTTGTTACTTGTATAAAAGACACCTGGAAAACAAAAATCTTGCTGTTTGATAGGGTATCAAATATTTTTTTCACTCTTTAATATGCAAATGGAAAGGCATTTTTTTATCCTTTGTCTCACTCTTGGAATAAACCTACCAATAAAATTATAGACTTTTGATTTGTTTGTCAGTGGGGAAACGTACAAAATCAGCAGGGAATCAAATGAACAAAGCTCCACCAACTCCCCACTGTACACACTTGCTGTTACAATTCTTTAAAAAAAAATTGGAATTCTTAGTATGAAACTGAAACATGATTGTATGCAATAACCATGAATAAATGTAATTACATCTTAGAATAAAAACCAGCAGGTATTTTATAAAAGGCATAATGAGAAATAATGTGAGCTATTATCAGCAAATTACTCAATCTGCAACAAATTTTCTTTTCTCTTCGCAATTTGGGTTGTTGAAAGAGGTTTTATACTCAACCATACTACTGAGATGAATGCAATTCTTTCTTTGCATATACAGATAAGATTTATCGGTGAGAAATCTTAGAAAAAAATCATACCTCTTGATATTGTTATTATTCTGAGAAATAAGCTATGTACATTTTGGCATTTTTGTAATAAAAAAGCATTTGCCTGATCATATGTATGGTTTCCTGAATAAATTGTTTGTCAAAGTTTTTTTTCCAATGCCACTCAACACAAACAGTTACAATATTTGGCCAACGCTCATATCCAGAGCAACTTACATTTTGTCTCTTTTTTTGCAACTGAGCAATTGTTGGTTAAGGGCTTTGCTCAAGGGCCCACAGTGGTTGCTTGTGGGAGGCTTGGAATTGAACCGCTGTCTTTCTGGTATTACCACCAGGTTACCACTTCCCCATCAAAGCTGCTTTCTCTCTGTGGGTATTTCTGTGTACTTTACCACTGCTGACCTTTTATTCTCTACCTGTTGTTTGTTTATTTGTGTGTGTGTGTGTGTGTGTGTGTGCGTGCGTGCGTGTGTGTGTGTGTGTGTGTGTGTGTGTGTGTGTGTGTGTGT
>JAOTRA010000008.1:8296428-8307387 GCA_026260255.1 Pseudolaguvia tuberculata | reverse complement strand
TGTGTGTGTGTGTGTGTGTGTGTGTGTGTGTGTGTGTGTGTGTGTGTGTGTGTGTGTGTGTGTGTGTGTGTTTTTAAGGTTGTACATGCATTTTATCATTAGTCTCTTTACTTTTATGCTATTATTTTTAAAATTTACAGTATCATTCTTGAGACATCTGTCCAGATGTACTTTTTGACCATCCTAGTCCAAAATTAGTCCCACCTTTACTTCTATTTACCTCCACACTTAAAAAAAAAGCTTAAAGTAAAGAGTGTGGATGTTGGAATTTTAATATAAACATCCGTAAAATGATGAGTAATATAAGTGCTAATGTTGTGCAAATGGGTCTGAAGGTTCCGTAAGTTTGAATCAGAGCTTTATACAGAGCGCCAACTAAGCGAGTCTAACTGTAATTTTATGAAGCTCAGAAATGTTGTGCAGGCACTGTCACTCTGGAACGATGCTTGTTCCTTGTGTTTGTAGTAAAGCGCTGCAGTGAGAGTTTCAGTCAGTAAAACTGAATAACCTGTTTCTATTCTGCATTTATTAACAGAGCCAAGTTGAAAACCTCTCAAATTCTGTACTTTGTTAAATATTACAGTTTTTTATTCTAAGTCATATTAATAACTACTGTAAATCCACAGTAGACTTTGGACTAAAAGAAAAACTTTAAGATTTTTGAAGTTCTTAGTTCATGTGTCATCTTTCGTGTTTTGTCATGATCTATGTTTGTTTCTTACATTCAGGTCTATTAGATTATGGTTTAATAGATTACGTTTATTGATTTTGTTACTACTGGGGGCTGTGGTGGCTCAAACGGTTATGGCACTAAGTTGTTGATTGAAAGACCAAAAAGACCTGGATTCAAACCATACTACAACCACATCTGCTGTTGGGTCCTTGAGCAACACCCTTAACCCTTCCTGCTCCAGGGATGCTGTATCAGATGGAATATGCAAAGAAAAACATTTCACTATATGTTGTACAATGTATAATCATGTATGCGACAAGTAAAATTTTAAACTGAACCTTGGGTTCTCAAATATGCTTTTGCCTTTCTTTTTTTTCTTCTTCTCCTCCTTTTGGCAGCTCCAATTAGGGTTTGCCACAACGGGTCACTCTTCTCCACATCTAATGTAACATATCTCAATCTAGCCTCCCTAGTCCATATTCTACTGTGTGCTCATGGTATACTGTGGTTGGTAGGTGTCAATTAGGACATTGTAACGTGCGTGCTGTAGGCAAGTTAGAGGAATCCATTATGCAGTAAAAATCAGGAGTTTATTTGGAAAGGGGAAAGTGGAGGGCAAACAAATCCAAACGGTAATCCAAAGAGCAGTCAAAATCCAGAACAAGGTCAATAATCCAATAAGCATAAATCTATAGATACACAAACGCTTAGCAAGGCCTAAGGCAACAATACTTTGCAATGATCCCTTGAAGGCCACCTGCTTATAAGGCGGACCACGCCCAAAATGGCCACCATGGAGATGGATCACTAGAATTCGGGCGAGGGCGCCCTCTGCAGGCGGTCCTCCAAGGGCACAGTCCTTACAGACATCAATTTTAGTGTGTTTTTGCTTTAAAGTGATCTCTTGCCCACTCGTCATATATTTGTGCCTATGTCCTGAAGGTCACTCTGACAATACAGTGGTCAGGGTATTGGCATTGCCACTCTCTTGCTGACTTCACTTCAGCTATAATTACATTTGGGATTTTGGCTCCTCTTCAGTCAACGCCAATTAACCTTCCTTCACCTACTGACATTTACCATTGAAACTCAATCAAACAATACCTTTCAACAGGTTCTGAGAAACACATACTGAACCAGTGTACTTGAACATTCGTCTCTAGAGTCTAGATAGTTATAGAAAACCAGTGTAAATGTACAAAATGTAACTGTGTATGCCAATAGTCTATCTTATAAAACAATCTCTATACTTTACATACTCCACAAAGATAGTGATTCAATCTATCTATAGATGTTTAAACATAAAATTCTGCAAAATCAATATTCCAGATGGGTTCAGTATTTTACAAACTAATTGAACTCTTGATCTGTCCACAGTTGCATATACACCACTATGTTGTGATCACATTCAGCATCCTGCATTTTACCACCCAGTTTATCACATCCATGTAATGATTTCACCTCCAAGCAGTGTGTGCTCTGTTGGAAAAGTCAGCTTCCATTTGAGTGCATCCAGCAAGGAAAAGAATTGAGCCCCCCTGCGTTTCTGTCTGACAGAGCAGCACTCTGCTTCTAAAGAGTATCCCCCTGAGTCCCTGCCCTTCCACCAACTGCATGAAAAATTGAAAAGGGACTGATCTCATCGTCAGAGTCTATTTTGAGAGCAGTGAGGTGGAAGACGACTTTAAAGAAGTAGCTCACCGTTGTCTCTGCCACCCACAAAAAATCCCCCTACGCCACATAGATTGCTGAAGAACTAGAAACAACAAGGAATTAATGAGGTGAGAGGCTTTTGAAATCTAAACTGTCTTCAGGTTAAAAGTTGCCTAAACTTTATTCCAGAGCACAAGTTCGGAGTTTAAATATGTTTTATGAGTCATTTTAAAGATAAATGTAATATATCTAGAGTAATAACTACTTGACCGTTGCCTTTTAAAAATGAGAAATGAGTGCAACAGTTGGTTTACATGTGTTTAAACCTCATTCAGTCACCAACCACTGTTTTAAAATCAAACTCAGCCTGGATAAGGTTTTTTTTTTTTCATAATTGTCCTCATTATTACAGTGTTTTTATGCAGGTCACACGTTCTTTAAATCACATTCACTTTATGCAGCATGTTAAATGAACTGTTCTTATAAATATTTAATGGGAACACATGCAATCATCAAATGAGTCCTTTAAAAAATTCTAAATTGGCATAAAAATAATGGCAATTTTATAATGCCAAATGTTTTTTTCAAATCAAATGACACCATACGTTTAAGTTTTTACAAGATCTCTGGTATTCAGAAAAATATTTTTAGAATAATAATAATAATAATAACAACACTTTTAATAACATTTTAACTTGACTAACACATTTTCTATGTAATGTGTCAACTCTAAAGAATTCATTTCAAGCTAGTCCATTAGTCTAGGTAGGGCTTAACCCAGTATGAATGAAATTAACTTTCCATCCATTTTTAAATCAGTGTGCAAGATAGCATATTTAATTATGCATATTCTCTTGTTCTGGTGTAATCACCTGACAACTACTTCTACGTGACGCATGAAAAAAAACAATAAAAGGTGAGTGATGGAACAGGCATACATGCGTGCAAGTTTAAATTTGGATGAAATGAACTTCTTTCATTACAAATCTCTCTGATCTGTGCACTGGAAAAGGCAAAAAAAAAAGATGAGCGACGCTCTCTGAATCATTCGCCTCAGTTATTAGCCATACTAAGAAAGTAGGTCAGAACTTAAAAGAAACACATGGACAGTTGGACCTGCTGATGATCGATATCTCTGTTTAAAAAAGTGCTTCCCTGGCAAGGAGGAATATTTTTATTGCATCCAGATTAGTCTGCTGTAGCACTTAAAACATATAGATGATTTGTATAATTTTTTAAATGATCTAATAATTTTTTCAAATGCAATCGGAAAAGATAGCTTTCAAAGATAATGAAAGGAATCCAGTATGACGGAAACAGGCAATCATATGAAAGATATGTAATCGCACTTTGCGCTCATTTACGAACTTTACGAAGCATTTAAAAGCAAGACTCCCTTAAAATTAGTCAGGTGAAAAATAGAATTTGAGGTTAGCCTACTTTGTCTTTTATATGTTAATTTGTTTCAGCCGTTCATCTCAAAGTATTTTAATTGGTAATAATCCAATTATCATAAGGGAAATTATCTGCCGATGCCTGTGATACAGAAGATTTAATACCTACAATAGAACGCTGATCAGTTTCTCTATATCATTAATAAATAGAAATCACTGTAAAACACCTAAAGCAGATACCCCACAGCTTTTACCTTCACAGTACACGTTGTCTTGGCGAAGCGGCCGGAAACCCTCTTTGCAGCTGCAGCTGGCTCCTGCATCTAGATTGACACAGACCGAGTGCTCCATGCAAGCGTTGCTTTCCGCACAGAAGTCATGACCTTTTGAAAAGAAATGGATTTTATTTTAGTTTATCTATTAACACAATTATTTAACCTATTTATTATTATTACAATATGTATACCATTAATTATATCATAGAATTAAACTTTACCGTTAAAGTATTGTGGGTTTTTTAACATACTATTGTACTTGAATTGTTTAAAATATAGTAACATTCTAAATCACTTTCCAGACAAAACAAAGTAGAACTCAACTAGAGCTATATAAAAAATTTATGTGCATGCAATCACATAATTAATCCAAAAGGTTAGGCTCATTAATGTGTCTACACCCACAAATTCACATCATTTGGAAAAATCCATAATTTAGCTAAATTAAAAAACCAAACACATATCTCCCAGAAAGTATAGGCATGAGCTCTTAAAGAAAGCAGTCGATGTTTTCAACCATTGGTTTTTGTGTTATGATTAAAAATGGCTTGAAAACGTACCTAATATTAGATCTAATATCAAAGACAGAAATAAAGTATATTTATAGAACTTCTCTAGAGCTTTTATAGTATCTAGGTGAGATTTTAACTGTAAATGCGAGAACTGCAACTCCGGAGGTCCGCCGGGAGAGGGCGCCCTCGCCTGATTAGGGATCAAGTGCTTCCTGTCTGCACTAATTGGGCGTGGGCTCCCTATATAAGGAGAAGGTTTTCTGAAGAGCATTGCAAAGTATTGTTGCCCTAGGCCTATACCAAGCATTGTGACTTTAAGTATTTATGGATTGACTTTTTGGATTATTGACTTTTTGGATTTTGGATTTGGACTCTCTTTTGGATACCCCTTGGATATTGACTGCATTGATTCTTCCCCTGTTTCCCTTCCTTAAATAAAGCTCCTGACTACTGTATCATGGATCCGGCTGATTCTTATACGCTCTCGCCACCTATCTTGTCACAGCAAAAAAAGTGTCAGTAATTATTTAATTAATTATTATCTCATTTAACTTTTTCTTTTTTATTATTGCAGCATTCCTCTTGTTTTTGTACATTTCCCACACAAAATGTGTGAAAAAAGCTTTACTTTGTGATTCTTTTTCTAAAAAACCTTATCAAAATTCAGTGATGTGAATCAGCCTCACCTCTACACACTCTGCAGCACTGGTCCGAGAGAGTGATCTGCTGTGTTTCTGGACAGTTGAGTTCAGGGCATTCGTTGATTTGGACTTTGTGCATTGTGTGATCCTGGCAAAATACAGTACATACTTGGCTAAGTTGTTGTTGTGTTGTTACCAAAGGTAGTCGGATGAAAACTGTCCACACTGTTACAACCTTAGTTTCAAATATTAAAGCCAGCTGTATTTTATAATGAGACCAAAAAAGTTGATTTTGAAATTATTACTGTTTTATTTATAATGTTAACACTACAGGGGTTTTTATTGGTCAAATAGATCACATGATCTAGAATTGTCAGAATAAAATCTTTTAAAATATATTAATTAATGAATATAGCAAATTTAATCATAAATCTAAACATAATTTAAGTGTCAAATAGAGCTGAGAAATAACCTCCATTTTTCTGGGAAGACTTACTGCTAGATTTTGTTCAATAATTTTTTTAAACGATTGAAAAGTCTAGAGATGTAATCAGTTCTATTTTATCTCGAAGGTGTACAAATGAATTCAGGTCAGTCCTCTGCGCAGGACATTTCCTACAAGTTCTTATAGTCCAAACTTGGCAACCATGTGGGTCAGATATATATCGGGTATTGGGTACAAATGAAAAGATAGTATCTTAAACATAAAATCCACTGGTGCCCAAGAACATAGTCAAAATCATAGTTTTCTAATAGAATTCTACTGTAAGTTTATAGTTCTCTGGAACTGATCTTTCACCTTGCATTCATAGAGTTGGCACAAACCACTGGCATGATGTACAGCTTTTCTGTCCCCTTCCACCAGCTCCTGTCCAAAGAATATGCACATAGCTGCACAGACAGACACACACAGAAACACACAGAAATCAGTAACATACACCAAGTTTTGTGTCACACTCTTGCATTGGTGTTACCATGTTATAGATTTTTCTTGTCTAAAAGAGGTAAAAGGTCAGAAACACCTGAAAACATCAGCCTGACAACAGTCCAATATAGCTTTTATTGTATTTAAAAAATAACACTGTACCTGCACCATAGACTTTCTTGCAGGTTCATTGCAGCAAGCACAGTGTCATCACATAAGCAGATATAGCCTACTGTGATATTCTATCTTCTTGGGTTAACTAAAACACCCTAAACTGAATTTGGACAAAATGTAACACTAAGCAGTAAAGGAATGCAATGGTGCAATGAAGTGATGCAAAGCACTGTGAATGTCACAAGAAATTTGTTCAAGCTTTTACTGGCAAAAAAACGAATTATTAAAAGATGAAAATTACAAATCTATTTAAAAATAATGGCTCACAAATATACTGCCTGTCCCAAAAAAAGACACTAATATTTTTGGACCAGCTTTGATTACAGCACACATTCGCCATGGCATTGTTTCAATATGTTTCTACACTGTTACTACGTTTATTCCGTTGAAGAGTTATAGTACATTAAAATATAGTCCCTAAAAAAAAGTCTTGTTGCTTGTGTACAAATTGACCTGAAGTGCCGCTGAAATATATTTATAATCAAGAAATGGCTCATTTTAATCCCAAGAGCTTTTGTAATAATGATTCAGCGCAAAACAAAACTGTCAAAAAGTATTCTAATATTCACAGCTTGGTAAAGCCCACTGAGTGAATTTTTGCAAAGACATAAGTGTTGTCGCCTTGTCGTATGAGCTTCATCTGCATTTTCCACTGCAGCAGAGCTCCACGAGACATGGTTTGTCCAGAACAGTTTGTCGGATTCTGTCTCGAAATGGCCTCAATAGTCGAATCAGTGCCCAGAAGCCAGCACTGAAAAAAAGACAATTGAAAAACCGTGTGGCAGTTGCCAAGGACCACAGCCTGCTAAAAGGATACTGGAAAAGTAGCAGAATGTGGATTTTTCAGATGAATCTTCTGTTGAATTACACCACAGTCGCCGCAAACATTGCAGGAGACCTATTGGAGCCCGCATGGATCCGAGATTCACAGTGAAGTTTGGTGGCAGAAAGGTCATGGTCTGGGGTTACATCCAGTAAGGGTGTAGGGTGGAAGGCAACATCAATAGTCTAAAATACCAAGAAATCTTAGCTGCTTCTAATATTCCCAATCAAAAAAGAGGCCAAATTCTGCAGCAGGATGGTGCTCCATCACATACTTCTATCTCCATCCTCAAGGCAAAGAAGATCAACATGCTTCAGATTTGCCCAACTTAGTCACCAGACATGAACATCACTGAGCATATGTGGAAGGATGGAAAACGAAATCAAAGAATATTTATGAACTCTGGGAGGCATGCAGGACTGCTTTCTTTGCTATTCCTGATGACTTCATCAATAAATTGTATGAATTTCCATGGAACTACATGGAAGTCATTCAAGATATTCAATTTGAATCTCACAGCACCACTACTTAATTTGCTGACATACTTTCGTGTTTGCAGTAAATTTGTTCAATTTCTGTTTAGGCAACAAAACATTTGACTTGCCAAAATTTGACCTTTCTGTCTTGATTAAATGATAAAACTTTTTTCAGTGAAACTCATTTATTTCAGTGCAGTAAGCATTATTTGGGAGGGTTTTAGCTTTTTATTTGCGCTATTTTTAACACTAATTGATTAATTAAAAGTCAGATTAATAGCAGGTGTTTCGACAAAATAGATAAGCAACAAGACTTTTGTCAGGAACTGTACATTGGCCTTCTCCTAGCTTTTGTATTGATGAGTCTGATGATGCTCTGGTGATTCAATATATTCAGCTAGTCAGCTGACCTCATTCTTTGGGCACATAATTTTGCTGATCCTCAACTTGATACACTGCAGTTACCCTAGATCATAGCACTACTCCCATGGGCCTGTATGGTAGGCACTAGGTACGATGGGTGCATCACTTTATCCACCTCTCTTCTTACCTTGACCTGCCCATTACACTGAGACAAATCTTTACTCTTTAGACCATATGACCTTTTTCCATTGCTGTAGAATCCAATCTTCATGCTCTCTATCAAATTTAAGGCTTTTTCCCAATTAGCCTCACTGATAAATGGGTTTCTTAAGGCGACACAGCTGTTTAGTTCCAATCCCCTGACTTCCCTTCACATTGTGCATGTGGAAATTTATATTAGTTTCAGTTTGATTTGTGATTTTTTTTTTAGACAGTGTATCAACCAGAAACTCAATATTTAATTTTGGGGGGAAAACAAATTATTAAACTTATTGAAATGGATTGACAAGCAATTTTTGTATTAAATTATGTTTTAATATGTACAAATTAGTTTTAAACGTTTTAGTTTTGTCTGAGCGGCTTGTAAATGAAGATAAAGTCCAGTAGTATACATTTTGGTATGTAAATTGCAATTTTATGTAAGTACATTTGGTAGGTAAGTTACAATTGTAACCACATGTAACCAGTTATGGTTATGCACAGCACAGTACTGTACTGTACACCTTTAGTCCTAATGTTTGAGACAGTAAGCGTTAGTGTTTAAATGGCTACATGAAAAAAGCCAAAAGACATTCTTTAAGACATTCTAACAACCAAATTATTAAGCTGACCGACTGAGGGTTGGTAAATGGATAGTCAGATCGACCATAGGCATCTGGGGACTTGGGTGTGCAGAAGGGAGAAGATACTGTAGCATCTTTAAGTGTGTTGCAATAGTTTGAATGGCTGTGGTTGTACAGGTTATAGTGAAAACAAGTTGGTAACTGTTACGTTAAAGTAGTAGCTAGAGTTAGCTTTTGACTGAGTAAGAACCAACGTTTTATACAAATATGGTCAAACTTATATATTATAAGTAAAACAAGCCTGAACACAATTTATCACCTAAGCTTTTCACAATATTAAGAACCGTAACTTTGAATATATTTATTATAACGCATACACTATATATTCTTCAACTTTCATTACTAAATACTTATTCATTATTGTTCAGCTTATTCGGTGTATTTTTTTTTTCATTCATTCTTTCATCTTCTTAACCACTTATTCCCTAATTTGGTGTCACAGGGGTTTGCTGGAGCCTATCCCAGCGCACATGGGGTGAGAAACAATCTGAATTCACTCCCATGGAAGTATAGTATCACCAATCACCCTAATTTACATGTTTTTTGACTGTTGGAGGAAACCAGGGTACCTAGAAGAAACCCACACAAGTGCAGGGAGAACATGCAAACTCTGCACAGAAAGATCCCAGCCCGGGAATCGAATCTGGGACCTTCTTGTTGTGAGGCGACCGTGCTAATACTACACCAACGTGCCGCCTGTATATTCATTCATTCATCTTCTTACCCACTTATTCCCTAATTTGTGGCCATGGGGGTTTGCTGTAGCCTATCACAGCGCACATAGGGTAATAGGCAGGGGTACACGCTAGACAGGTCGCCAATCCATCGCAGGGCACACATAGACAAACAACGACTCACACATATTCACTCCTATGGATAATTTAGAATCACCAATCAACCTAATGTACATGTTTTTGGACTGTGGCAGAAAACCGGAGTACCCAAAGGAAACCCATGCATGCGAGAACATGCAAACTCCGCACAAAAAGATTTTCGGCCCGGGAATCGAACACAGGACCTTCTTGTTGCAAGGTGACCGTGCTAACCAGTACGCAACCGCAGCACCTTCCGGCTGTATTGGATTTTATGATATTGAAAATTATATTGTTTTTAAAAAAGAATGTATGTAACCGCTTTGTTAGCGTTGCCTTTATGTGTAAAGTCATGTGAAAACTAATTGTCTGACTGCAATAAAATTGAAATTACACTCATAGATTTGAATGAGTCCAATATCAAAGAGAGCCACTTTTACGGCAAGAGTTTTAAATTTGGTTTTCATTTGCTTACCCTATAGGGCAGGACTTTATTGCCTGCTCATGAATAATTTAATTGTATTTATATGAACGGAGAAGGACACCTCCGAAGACACAATGAAAATGTAGCTAAGCAACGGTGAGATATGGTCAGTTGTGAGGCAACCCTGTGGGAGCTAGAAAAGAAAAACTGTTTTAGTATCTTTAGTGTGTATGTACTGTATGTGGGAGTGTGAAGGAAGAAAAAGACAACTTTGGTAGCAAGGAGTGGATTCAGGAGGAGTAAGTAAGTATTTATGTAAGTGTGTGTGGGGGGGGGAGGGGGGGTACTCACGTTGACATTTCTTGCAACACTCTCCTGCCACATAGGCAGCAATGAAACCATCAGGGCACTGCAGACGGGGACACACCATGGCTTCACATTGGACAGTACCATTCTAAAAAGGCAGGAAGGTAAAATAGGTCTTATAAACAATCCAGGCTACTCTGCTATTTCAAACCATATCAGAAATTAATTAACATTGAAAGTTAATTAGGATATTATAAACCTGTGGTTCTCAACCTATTTAGGATGATCTCAAGAACATCCTCCCCCTACATCCCTCCCCCTACACCGACACCATGCCACAGCCAACATCAAATACACACAAACTAAATGTTTTTTTTGTCTTAGACTATATCATTTAATCAGACCCTTTTTTGTAATAAGAACTGGGAAATGTTAATAATAAACAAAGACCTCACATTGTGTCACTCATGTTTGCGTACTGCCTCCATCCCATACTGAGCAACCGAAAGCCAAAATCCAAAATAGCAGATTGGTGCCATAACCTATTGTACTTTGTGATCAATGCTCTGCCCACACCTTTCCGATACCACAGTCTGGTGTGTGTGTGTGTGTGTGTGTGTGTGTGTGTGTGTGTGTGTGTGTGTGTGTGTGTGTGTGTGTGTGTGT
>JAOTRA010000008.1:8276704-8287071 GCA_026260255.1 Pseudolaguvia tuberculata | reverse complement strand
ACATATACACATACACACACAATATATTAAAAAGTTAATTATTAAAGTTGTGTCAGTATTTTCTTCATTAATACAAGAGGCACAGATAAGTCCAGTAAACAATGATTTTATAAAAACACTAAACATGTCTATGTCAGAGGGACTGGCGACCCGTCCAGGGTGTACCCCCACGCCTCTCGCACCCTATGTGTGCTGGGATAGGCGCAGCAGACCCCGAATTTTGGGAATAAGTGGGTAAGAAGATGAATGAATGAATGGATGAATGAATGAATGAATGAATGAATGAATGAATGTCTATGTCAAATATATTCTACAACATATTGAAATTTCCCACTTCACGTTCTAGTCTATCTTAGAAAGGGTCAGAGCAAAGGGTCAGCTATGAAACGGCATTAGGGGTCATAGTTAGGGAGCCACCAGTGACAGCTTGGTGTCAGTGGAGCTTGCTGCCAGGTCTTCTTTGTCTTTCAATCAACAACCTAGAGGCCTAAACATTTGAGCCACCACTGTTACAAACAATATGATATATTAATTATTTATGTATGTTAGAACAATAAACATTAAAACATTAGATTAAAAAACATTATATGAGCAAGGAACCCCCTTTATAGAAATATTGGAAATGTTAAACCTGTTGCTGCTGCTGTAGCCTATCCACATCAGAGTTGCTTTTCTGCACGCTGTATTTTTAAACAGTTTTAGTGGTTACATGGGTTGTCATATGCTTGAACCCATCTTGCTATTTTCTGTTGTAGGTTTTTATGTAAAATTGTTTCATTATATATGTATACGGGATACTAGGGAAGTAAATAAACAGTAAACTGCATATTTGACACTATCAGATGTAGAGGACTAGACATGTATCCCATGGGGTGCAGCAAGCAGATGGAGGACAGGACACTTTCCTTTAATGATAATAAATGTGTCTATCTTCTTCCTAGAAGAGCCATGTACTGTAATAACAGACAGACTAAGAGATTTACAGTCTTCGACCAGCAGATTTCAGTCCTCACTACTGACACTGCTGTGAAAGTAAATTCATACATTATCCTTCTTTTAAGTGAAGGTGAACTTGGACAACATTTTAAAAAAATTACACCAAGCTTTATAAAATAAACCAGTAAAACTATCATGCTGCATTGACGTGTTTACGTGAGATGAATGGAAAACACAGATTCTTGAAAGAAAAAAATGCCTCACGTTGCTTTTTAGCGGCGTTAGTGCTCAGTAACTCTATTGAGATTCAGTATGAGCAGTGACGTTAATGGAAAAAACCGCCAACACAGTCATCAACTGTGCTGGCTGAGCATACCAGCAATTTCTGGTTTTCTCGTATGACTACTCTTAAGAGCATTATTTGAGAAATACCAATTACTGACAGAGGCATGTTGATTTATCTACAAACTAGATCTAATGACATATTTTTTGTTTTGTGTTGCATTCTCTGGTAGCTTAAATCAGAAAAAGTAACATCTTACTCCAGGCATTAGCACTGTGTAGCAAGCGGAATGGCGTAGTTATTTATGCCAGTTTTTAACAACAATGTACGTGAAAGGCATGAAACACAGTATTCATGATGCTGCCTGCAGTGGTGTAATATTGGCATATATGTATGTATGTATGTCTGTATTGTATGTTTGCTTTTGTGGATCGTTTATGAGGCAAATTTATGTTTCTATGTTGGTTTATTCTTTTTCTTGAACTCAATGAGATTAAAACAAAATAAATAATTTAATTGCAAATTTCTGTGCTGTAAAAAAAGAAAACCTGACCACTACAGCTAGGGAATCATTCCATAAATATTTTTTGTGTTTAACAGGAAGGTCAGAGGAATGAGGAATGGAGAAGGAGTGTTCTGGTACCTATGTTTAAGAATAAGGGAGATGTGCAAGCGTGCAGTAACGACAAGGGGATTAAGTAGATGAGTCACACCATGAATTTATGGGAAAGAGTAGAAGAAGCTAGGCTAAGGGAAGAGGTGACCATCTTTGAGCAACAGTATGGATTCATGCCAAGGAAGAGTACTACAGATACAATCTTTGCTTTGAGCAGAGAAGTATGTGAGGGTGCTGCAGGACATGTATGCGGACAGTGTGACAGCAGTGAGGTGTGCAGTAGGAATGTCTGACTGGTTCAAGGTGAAGGTGGGATTGTATCAAGGATCGACTCTGAGCCCTTTCTTGTTTGCAGTGGTGATGGATAGGTTAACAGATGAGGTCAGACATGAGTCTCCATGGACGATGATGTTTGCAGATGATATTGTGATTTGTGGTGAGAATAGGGAGCAGGTTGAGAAGAATCTGGAAAGGTGGAGGTATGCGCTGAGAGAAGGGGAATTAAAGTCAGCAGGAGTAAGACTGAGTACATGTGTGTGAATGAGAGGGAAGGCGATAGAGAGGTGACGTTTCAGGGAGAAGTGCTAGTGAAGGTGGAAGAGGTTAAGTACCTCGGGTCAACAGTGCAAAGTAATGGAGAATGTGTTAGAGAAGTGAAGAAAAGAGTTCTGGCATGGTGGAATGTGAGCTAAAGGTGGCAGAAGTTCTTGATATTTTCATTGGGAGTAACGAGGATGGACAGGATTAGAAATTAGTTTATTAGAGGGGCGGTGCATGTAGGATGTTTTATAGACAAGGTGAGGGATGCTAGCTTGAGATGGTTTGGACATGTGCAGAGTAGGGACATGCAGTATATTGATAGAAGAATGCTGAGGAAGGAGGTGTCAGCGAGGAGGAATAATTAAATATAAGTATAATTAAATGTTACATGTTGCACTACTGGTTTACATAATATTTATAATTATAATGGTTTCCAAACTACAATTACAAAATATAAAACAGTGTTTTAAAATCATGTTTCTCAGACAGCTTTCTAGCAATTATTACTAATTAATTACTAATTAATTCTTTTGCTTAACACTTAATAACTTTTCACTTAATAGTTTTGGGCCTTTAAGATGGTTTATAACCATAAGTGTATCCTGGATGAGTCAGTTAATCTAGAGTTGTCAGACTAAGCAGGAAACCTGAAGGAACACCGAGTATTATAGGAAACCCCGCAAAAACATAGAAGACATGGATTAAAAAAAAACATGCAGAATATCAAGCCACTGTGCCTGTCTGATGAAAGAACATGTTAATTAAACATTTATTTGAATTTTGTAATTAGTTACAAATAGTTTAGAGAAAAGAAATTAAGGGATCTGGAGAGCTTAAACAGAATTAGAAGGAAAAGGGCAGAACAGTGTTTTAGAAGCCTAAGGAGAATCTGCTGAGTGTACACTTCTAATGTAGGTATGGAGAAAAGAAAAATTCAAATCAACCTTTTAGGTAAAGAGTAAAATGATCACTGTGAAGAGAGAAAAGTGCTGATGAGGAGTTCAGGCTGGAGAATGACAACAAGAAAAGAAGAGAAAGAGAGAAAGATAGTGAGAGAAACTGAGAGTGACAGAGTGAGCGAGAGAGATAGACAATATGGAAGAGATGACTGTTATATACAGCGCTACAATGGGAATCTTACTCCATTGTTATAAAGCATTCAATAGAAATACTTGCTCTCTAGCTCTGCTGTATCGTTCTCAATACATAAATTATATGGTGGACGTACCTTCAAATGATCCTGACACATGGGGTATTTAAGGTAAATGTTTCTAGTCTGTATTACACCTTTTAGTCCATTATAAATTCCATTTTTAAAGCAAAACATTAAACATTACATTAACAGGACAGTTGAATTGGCAGTTATATATAGCTCCTTAGGAGAAATAAGTTCCTACATCACCTCTGCTCCGCACGGTGGATGGAGAAGATAGCTCCAGAGTTGAGCAGCTTCTGTTTCAGTGTCACAGCCATGGTAAACTCAGTTCTGCCTCTCAGTTTCTGTAGCATGTGCTGAGTCATCTCTTCAGACACCTTCACACTCCTGGAGGAGCCTGCCAAGATCCAAGAAACATGCGAGTAAAGTAAAGTAAGACAGTTTGAAATATGTGACCATGAGCTTTAGTAGAGTTTCTGCCGACAATATTTCTTCGAGGTCATAAAGTGGTAGTAGCGTCAGCTTCAGGTTACTGAAACGATATGAAGGGCATCTTGTGTGGTAAACAGGAAGTGGCATTTATTTATGTTTTCAATGCATGTAAAAGATCCTGTGCACCAAAGGCGAGAGAATATAAAAGTATCTCATTATAAAGACACTTTTTAAATGAAAATGAAACTTAAAAAATATATGCAAATTTGTTAACATTTAAAAGGCAAAACAATCTCAAAAAGTAAATATAGCAAAAAGTTTATGTGTATAAATGTTTTGCATTGTCTTGATGCACATACTAAAAAAAGCCAAGAAAAATTTTTTTACATTTTTGGAAACAATGAAAATATAAAGCTATTGCAGTTGGAACTAAGAACAATTTAGTCCACTAAAAACCTCCTCAAATCCTGTCTCAAACTGTAAAACCATCCTTTACAGTTTGTTTTATTGCTACTTATGCAACTCTTATGCAACATCTAAATCAACGAATGGTACTGGAATCAGGCATATGGTTTTTTAATATAAGTTTATAACGAAGATAGATATCCCCATATACTTACATGGATTACTGTTGAACATTAGCTTACTCCAGTGTACAACAACCCGACATTGAAGCACTGAAGTTATTTATTGTGTATGCTCATAATTTTACCAGTATATTATCATTGATGCAATTATACTTATCCTCCAATTTACAGCAACAGAACTGCTGTTGAGCATGTTTCCAGCCTCAATTTCCTTGGAATACATATCTCTGAGAACCTTACCTAGTCTCGGAACTCTTCTATCCTGATTGGAAAGGCACAACAATTCCTATATTTTTAAAGAAGTCCTATTTAGGCTACATTATACGGAATAACTTTTACCACTATACCATTGAGAGCATCCTCACCCACTGGATCTCAGCATGATACACCATAAAGCACAGAGGGTAGTGAAAATCTACCAACAAATCAACTGCACATTGGAGAACATTTATAAGAAACACTGTCTACAAAGGGTGAGGGGCATAATCAATGTTCTCTCGCTCAACAACAATGGACTGTTGAAATAGTTTCTATTGGGCAGGTGCTACCAATGTCTCAAAGCCACACAAACAGACTGAAAAATAGCGTTTTCCCCTCAGTCTATAAACAGCTGATGATCCATATATATACCCTTACTCAAAAATAACATATGTTACATACTACTGCACCGTCTACATTATTCACTCTCACCTCTGTGATCATTCATCATTCATTCATTCATCTTCTTGCCCGTTTATTCCCTAATTTGGGGTCACGGGGCTGTACTGGCACCTATCCCAGCGCACATTCATCTCAGGGCAACACATAGACAAACAACCATTCAGACACACACATTCACTGCTAGGGACAATTTAGAATCGCTAAGCGACCTAATCTGCATGTTTTGGACTGTGGAATGAAACTGGAGTACCAGAGGAAATCCACGCAAGCGTGGGGAGAACATGCACAGAAAGATCGCCGGCACAGGAATCAAACCCGGGACCTTCTTGTTTTGAGGCAACCGTGCTATCCACTACGCCGCTCATGTCTGTGATCATGAACCCCTTATTTATTATAATGCTATTTATTGTAAACAGGCCACTTGTGCATTTCCGGTTAGATGCTAGTTGCATTTCAATGGCTCTGTATATGTTCCTTGCACAATGACAATCATTCATTTATTCATCTTCTTACCCACTTATTCCCTAATTCTGGGTTATAGGGTTCTGACGGGTCGCCAGTCCATTGCAGGGACTCCCCTTAGACAATTTGCATGGAAGAGGTAGGATTCGACCCCGGTCTTTCTTGTATTAGTTGAACACCTTAACCACTAGGCTACCACTTCCCCTAATTCTGGTCATTAGTTTTTAACCAAACAGATTCCATAGATTTCAGAACACATTCAAATAAAATAGAGATTTGTTTTTTCTTCACCTCTTTTGTGAGCTTAGTCTCATTCCCAGTAAAATTGACCAGATGCACTGCCACTCTAATGGAGGCATCAATAAATGATCAACTTTCTCATATGCGATCACATCAAAGAGTTCTCTGTAACAGCTAAGAAAAGCTATGGCACACTTTTGAGATTTAAGCAGCCCAATATAACAGTGACATAACTCAGTAATATTCACATAGTTCCAGATGGCAAAGGGATTCAATTACCATAATGCAAAAAATGGCACTGGGAAAGAGAATGTGCAAACAAAAAAAGAGCCTTTGTGCTTCACAACAGCAGTAAACAATCATTTGATAACACAATTTAAAACAATCATTTGATATTTACAGATTTCAGGACTAGTGAGCCTAATGAGGATGACTGAAACACACTGATCACTGATAAGCTCTTTTTCAACAATTAAAATAAAATAGAAGCAATAGCTTAAAGAAAATTTCGAATTCTATATAAATTGCATGAGGGAGTCTGATACAAACAACTTAACTACTTTAGAAAAAATGCAGAAGTTTGAAGGCTGAGGAGAGGGATTTTGAAACTTAATTGAGACATTAATAGTTATGACTCAGACCTAATGACACAAACTAAAATCTTAAAACTTCAGCTAGGTGACTTCTGACTTAACATTAATCCAAACAACATCAACTCCTGTTATCATCGTGATCGAAGGGGTGTTAAGATGCATTTTAGATGAAAGAGAATAGGCAGGTTATCTATTTTATACTGAAAGAAATGATCATGTTTATGCTTTATCATGGTAAGGGCCAGACGGTTAACAGGGTGTGCGACACATACAAAAAGTGATGACTGTTGTTTAATTTTAATCACACCAAGGCTGTGTGCCGACATTTCTACTGGTCTATTTCATAGAAGAACATTTTATCTTTATACTGATCCACAAGGTCTTCACATGGGGAGAGCAGGAAGAATAGAATGCAGCAGGATAGAAGGGTCCAGCTGCTCAGGATTTCCAAAGGGCATCCAAAAAAGGACTGTATCCATAGAAACAGCTCCTCCCATATGGTTCAGACCCTTGAACCACTCCCAGTCTGGGAGATTGGTCAATTATCTTAGTAACATGACGAAAAAAAAAGGAAAAGCTACAGATGGATGAATCCTCCTCTGCCGCGGCCATGATATGAAATTCTCTTGCTCTTGCTGCTTGGATTCACACAGGTTAAATCAATAGAATCCCCACACGAGATGCAGATCGATCGTCAAGAGACTACAGAAGGTGACCACCTGCTCTCACTGAGACATACTTCATAAACTGCTGAGAATGGTCTGAGACAAAAGCTTATGCAATGCTCATATGGTCAACCAGTTAAGCCATTGCAAGTCTCTTAGCATTCTGAAACCAACAATAAAGCAAATTCATTGCGTTCCTCAAATAATTACTTTTCTAATGTCTATCCAAATTAAAAATGGTCCATTTACGATACACTTAATGTATCTGAAAGAAGTAAACACATCTGCAGAATAGTTTATTACAAACGATATTGATAGGTTTTGTGGAGAACAACAATTTACACAACAAATTGACCTTTTCATCGCAGCCATCATTAATAGTTTATAGCACGCAGCTCAATTTAACAGTAAAGCGATATATTATTATAACATGATATAAATGACAGACATTAAGTGGAGAATTGGTAGCACAGTGGCTAAGGTGTTCAACTACCACCTTAAAGACATGGGTTCGATACCCAGCACCACCAAGTGCTGGGCCACCAGGGAACCTTAACCCCCAATTGCTTAGTTGTATATGGACTGATGGAATAGCATAGTTCCGCAAATGTAAATGTACATAACCTAAACTATTCAGTCTCTGGTTTTTAAGAGATTGGAGAAGAATATAGAATAAAGTTTCACTAGTTCCTAAACTGGAATTTCATGAATATTTAAATCCACTGTATGAAATAGTAAATAAAATGATTTTTTCCATAATGTAATTGCGATTTGAAAATTCTTTTTATAACACTGTATAATTATATAACAGTTAAGTTTAGTTAAATGTCCCAACCCTTATTGGACTGTCAATTACACATACCTTTGCTTGAGAAATTTGAGAAACATATGGAGAAAGCCCTATATTCAGCATGATTATCGAAACAAAAAACGCTCATCTGACACTCATCCAACTATCATACACAATCAGCTGCAATTTGAAAATCCTGCTTTAGCAGAACAGATGTACCTATCACAAACCACATATCCAGAGGCACCTTCAAATATGCTGGGGTGGCACTTTGGGCAGCAGACTCTGCCTGTCCTGTCATAGCCTGTAAAAGTAAAAGCCGATGTCCTTGACTTTCAAATAACTTGTCGAAAGAGTGATAGTGTGATTATAAAGTGAGTAAATAAAACTGGTCCGTGTAATTGACTGTCAAACAGAATCAGAGATGACTGCAGATATGCCTAAAACTGTACAGACCAAATGCTGCAAATCACAATCTAGAAAAAACTTTATTCCCCTAAACGTCAGTGAAAAATCGTAAAAATCTTAGACATGTCCATATGGAGGCTCCTTGGTGTGCGACAACATGCCAAATGAACAAGCAGCAACTGATGTTTTTCTACCGAGATGTCAGACTACACATTAACAGTGTCCCTCACTTAACACAGTTAATTAAACTTCACTGACCACAGTTTGATATTTTTTTCATACAGAACCACACAGTGACAGTTCTAACAACATGACAGTCAATGGCCAGCTCAGTTTAGCTTCTCTCCCCTTGCATTTATGATACTTTTCCCAATTAGGAGAGGTATACACGACTGTGGCTCTCCAATTTTAGCCCATCAGTCCCTTGGGCCTATCTAAATGTCAGTCTGAGTAACACCCATCGGTGCATTTACATATCACGCTTGTTTTGTGCAATAGGTGTAGGTGGTGTGTATGAGTGTATTTGCGTGTGGGAAGTAAGAGCTAGTTTGAATGTGGGTCTTGCTCTAGGGAGACAGAATGGCAGAATGGTGTAGGAGAAGGATCGAGAAAAAGTGGGTAGAGGTAAAAAGAAGGAGCACAAATAACAAAAAGAGACCAGTGGTTCATTTTCTATTCAACCATTTAAAAAGATACTGTAATTGTAAATGTGAACATATAACAACAGAGACGTATAACAACAGAGGGCATACTAAATCAGATTTCTAAGAGGTTTTTTTTACCTGAAACATAGGTTTAGTTATACTGAACTATGCAGGCCATTGGGATATAAACCACAATAGAATCCACAGACTGGTGTGTAATCTTATATGGTTAGAGGTACTATATTGCTTTCTAATCTCCTGTGGCTATACCGTCACAAAGAAACATGCAATCATATAAATATGGCTCCACAGGGACCTCCACACACAAAAACAATATTAGTCTGCTTAAGAACCAGTAATGAGGATACTGATTATATGTTCCATAGATTTTCAAGCCAGCTACCTGATTTACCATGGAGGAGGAACGAAATTCTCATTTATTTGTGCTCAAATTGCTTATGATAGTTGGTATCATTTGCTATATCTGTAATTTGGTGAAAAGCCGTTTGAACTCAAACTCAAAGAATAAACAAATGTAGGTACATGTGTAAAATGGCAATTATAAAAGTACCAAAAAAATAAATAAATAACAATAATAATAATAATAATAATAATAATAATAATAATAATAATAATAAATACTCGTATCCTTTTAAAAAATGTTAAATATACATTATTTGAACAAAAAAACTATTCTTTTTCGTTCTAACAAAAACAGTTTTAAAATCAGGTATAATACATCTCAATCGTTACTATCGACTTTATAGCATTAGTATAGTTAAACAATTTCAAAAAACAAATCACCAATTAAAATGAAGTGTCTGACTTATTTACCATGTGTACCTAAACCTACAACTAAAAATATTTATGATGGTCTCAGAGTTAAAAACAGATTTCAATTTGATAATGATCCCAAACGTACATTTAAACTGCCACAGAAACACAGGCAGGCAGATAAAATCAGTGAATTACGTATTGAGTATTGAGAGTTTACGGCATATGGGACTTATCAGGTACCCTTATCTAGGGAGACTTACATTTGCACAATGACAGCTTGTTGCCTTTCTTAGCTAATGTCTTGCTTTCAATCAACACCTGAAAGCTACATTTCTATTCTTATTGTATATAAAAAGGTTTTTAAAAATATAACAAAGGTAGGCAGGTAAAATCAATGTATTTCAAAGTTTAAATAATAAGATATATGTATGTTGCAATGACTATAATCCTATAAAAGTTTCTTTAACCCAATTAAACTTTTCCAAAGGACAAACAATGCCTCTATTGTGGTCAGAAATAGACTATATTTAAACCTTTATTTCTTATAAAAATTAGTTTAAATTGATTTCACTTATATA
>JAOTRA010000008.1:8249212-8264883 GCA_026260255.1 Pseudolaguvia tuberculata | reverse complement strand
TGTGTGTGTGTGTGTGTGTGTGTGTGTGTGTGTGTGTGTGTGTGTGTGTGTGTGTGTGTGTGTGTGTGTGTTAGAAAATGCATAAATGAGCGGTCACGTGATATCGAAATACCGATTCAGCCTAGCTTTGTTTTTGAAGAAAAGACCCACAGAAAAGAAAAACGTTGCGCAAATACTTATCATTGGAATTTATTCCTATTTTGCTTACAAACACTATAAAACACACATAAATACACTAACGGTTGGATAGAAAATATTATCTTTTTACAAAGCCTTTAATCAAAGGCTCGCTATTTACAACAACAAAAATATCGGAGTGCGTTACAATTGAATGTGCTCAGAAATGGAGACAATGAAAGCTGCAAAACTTCCTCCCTGTCAAACGTGAGTTCATTTTCAGAGTTTTTCTTCACCTCTCCTGTATAACTGAATAAAATATTCTCAGCATTTATGGTGTTTCCACTTGCGAGTAGCGGCGGCTATGTGCATGTCCTTCTTTAACCAAGGGAAAAGGTGCGCCAGCTCCACAGTGCCGTCTGAGCGCATTGTGCCTGTGATCAGGTAAAGCTGCGTACGTCCAGGCTTCACCAGCGCATGCGCACAGCGCAGATTGAGCAACAGCCATTGCTGAAGGAGGTTAGCAGTGTCGTAGGGCAGCAGCCGCCCGCGCTGAATAAACTCCACTTTTCCCTCCACTTCGAGCTCTGGCTCTGATGAGGCCATACGGCGGCGGAACAGCTTGGCTTTAATGGCTGCAGAGAAACAATATCAATTAAATTTCAATTCCATGCCACCATGTTACACTCTCACATGTAGTAGTACAGAAAGGACCCTCAAAAGAATAGACAATTATTATTAGAATGTTTTTTCTTACCAAAGTCAGTTAGACATAGAGCATCCATAACCGTCTTCAGAGAAGGAAGCTCGTCAACTGAAGGACACGTCTGACACACCGGCTGGGGTAGATCTAAAAATGAAAAGACAGAAATGATTAATCAATGTTTAATAACACTATGAAAGAAAAATGGAAAAATGAAAATTCTATAAATCACATTAGAGTAGTTTGGAGAACTGACCTTTAGAAACCCTGCTGATGTGATTGGGCATTGGTGTAAGACACATGTCATCCTGAGCTGGAAAACGATCACAATTCAGTTCTTCAGGCCATGGATGGCCATGGCATTCCAAGACTGGGGCACAGCTGTCTCTCACAGCCAGACACAGACTTCGGCAGGGCTGGATAAACCTTAAGAGAGGAGAACATTGTTTACTTACATGAGCTTGAAAGGATAAAGACAGAAACGTAAAAAAAAAATTGAAAGGAAATTTGAGGAAAGAGACAGGAAGACTAACACTGCAAGTGTACATAGAAAGATCTCAAAAAAGTGCAATATAAAATACTTACGTGTCTAGACAGACTGGGGCAATAAGGGAGCAGATGAAGGCCTGGGCTTGAGGGTGGCACCCTGTCTGCAGCAGGAAATGCCAGTCATCAGAGCGTGGTACCACTTCACTCTCCAGGCTGCTATCACCCAGGAGGTTAGGCAGTCGCATCTCCGAGTAGCCTACATCGTGACACACACTTAGCTGATGAGGTATGGGTACACAGCGGGTAGATTGGCCCAAGTCAAAAGCCCCGGTCTGGGCCAGAAAGGTGAAGGCAAGCAGGGCAGCAAAAAGAGCCATTGTCCGAGAGTAGATGTCTGTTCTGTTAGAGAGAAGATCCTGTGTTGAGTGTAGAAGTGGACTGATGCTTAGTGAAGATCTTGTGGTTTATATACAGTGAGAGCAGACTCAGCCGGGGTTGTTGTCAACGACCTATCAAACAGGCGCAGACGATGCGTCAAGGAGGAGATAAGAATGTGCAGACGCAGGGGTAGAGGGAGAAGGTGGGGGCATTAAATAAACAATCAGAGACCTAGGGTACTTTCTCTTTTAGATGTCTTTTAGGCCAATAAATGACGCAAACTTTGAAAATTTTTATATGTGTATTTTGTTATAAAACTAAATTTCAAAATACTTTACTTTAAAAAGCCAATAGTCCCAAATATTTATATTTTTTTAATTAAATCCATTAAATTAAGTATAAACAGAGGAAGGAACTATTAGTTACAAAAATGAAAACGTAATGCATCAAATTTTGAAAAGGTTGTCCAGTAGCTTGAAGCATGAATGTATCAAACTTGTTTTATATCAAAAAAAGAAGGGGAGGTTATTAAATGAATACCAGCTTAGCGACCCCCTCCACAGACTGATTTTATTGAATGGAATTATATCTCAGGTGTAAAATACAAACTTCTTGCCTTATAGGGAGGGGGCTAGTGGACAGACAGGCAGTCTCCTAACTGATGACAGTTCTCTTGTCTCCCCATGTTAATTTGAGCTTCCCTGAACCAGAGACTTCACCATACAGCCTGTCTCCCATTAGAGCAGCCATGTCTGCAGTCTACCTGAACACTACACCACCTTTGATCTAACGAGTAGGGAGCCATTCATATTTAAATGTTAAATGGGACACCACTTAGCTACCGTGCTCTCTCTAACTCTTACATGAATTAGCTCACTGTCTACATGATGGACTTTGCTCTCATTAGATAGACCAATGGATTATCCCACATTAGTGAACAACTCTTATTCAGTAGACTATTCTCTCCTTACAATGTTTCCTAATAAGATGCTCTAATTAATTGGTCTATATGTACAATCTAATTTTTACATATCCAAATTGGAGTACCAAATTTGGAGAATACCTATTGGTCAGAAAGATTTCATTATTTATAATTTGCTGTCTATAATTGCTATATATATGGCCTCTAAGAGTCAAATACTTATTGCAGCATTTGTTATTTGCACAGAAGAACCTTATTTCTGGCCCATTTTTAGACACAGACACAAACTAAATTCCTTACTGAAAGTAATTAGGTAGAGTAGACAGTGGGATTATCGTTAGAACTTCTGGTGCCATTTAAAGTGAGTTGGGGGGAAAATTAGCCGTGGTGGTGTGCCTTCATCCAGTCCCTTAACGTTGAGATTTCCAGCTCGGTCTCCCCGGCCCCAGTCTCGATGGCCCCTTTAGAGCCCTGGCTCAAGGTGGTGTAGACGGCAGTTAGCAATGGGACCTAACTGGGCAATTAGAGACACAGGCCCAATTTGGAAAACAATAGAGCTCCCCGTTGTCTCATTGTAATCCCCCAAGGAGCATGTTTGTCTATCTAATAGCTCTCCTGCCCCTTTTCAGGTATGTTTGTGTTGTTAATGTGTAGCCAGCCTATAGAACACTAATGGGACCCATACAAAAATGTCTGTCAAAGCATCTTTTCTATGTTGGTCCTGTATTTATTTAGTTTTGTTATAATTTGCATAATGTACTTTATGACAATTCTATAGATTGACTATGTCTATATAGACTTTAACTCAGTTTTTAACAGCTAAATGTTAACTGGATTTAAGATTTGAACTGTACTTCAGATCTATAAATCTGCGATGCAAAAATAGATTTAATTTTTTTTAATATAAATACTAAGCTGATCAGTATCAGCTAAAGGAAACAGGGGCAAAGTGAACCCATAAACACAAGCACAGCACCAACACACACCTGAGTGTCAGACTGTTTTACTCACACCACAGTTTTACATCAAAGAGCAGGCATGTAGTCAGGCCCAGTCTGATTAAAGTAGTCTCCACCTCAATTGTTACACCTCTCAAACACATACATGTTACTCACAATGTACTTACTTTATATTAACTTTTACAAAATAAAATCATCTTGTCAAAGCAAAATTAAAATGTTTTTTTCTTTTAACAAAGTGTTTCTATCCCTTGAGAGAAATTACAAAAATACTTTAAAGTAACTCAACATCATCTTGCAGGTTACTCTGCACATCCACGTCTAGTCTCTTGGTCTCTTTCTCAACTGTGTCTCTACAAATAGTTATTGTCACTCAATTGTCGTTTCCAGACTCGGTCACGGAGACGCTGCCACGCCGAGACGTTCAGACATAAGACTGTCTGCAACCTACAGACACCCTGACTGACTGCGCTTTCAAACCACTGAAAGACAGATCTTCCTATATAAAACTTAATGTTATTTATTTGTAATATGCTAATAAAGGTTGGGAAATAGATTAAAAAACCATCTGGGCTTTTCACATAAATACCTTTAAACCAAATTGCACACAAATTAACATTCTCAATCCAGGTTTCCAGCACCATAATAAAGTACCTGAAGCTCATAACATAATTTGCATTAAAACCTTAAATACAAATTATATTAAATGATAAATTAAAGTAAATTCTGACACGGCGAAGTTTGTTTATTTATTTATTTCAAGTGATGAACAATGTTGCTATTTACACCGTACCCCCTTCAGAATGTAGCTTCGTAGCCTTATTTCTTCTTATTAGATGCAGCACTGTAAGAAAAAATTTGGTGAGAAACAATGAACACATTTTAAGTGGATAAATACATAGATAGACAGACAGACAGATAATTTCCCTGAGGGGATCAATAAAGTATTCTGATTTATACTGCAACATTTAGATCTTAAAGTAAATAAATAAAGACTAACCTGTCAGCAGCACGTAGGGCACCAGGAGGGTCACAGCCAAGAAATGCTCCATTCTCATAGGTGTACTGCAGCAGTGCATGAAAGCATGGATCCTGTAACATACAAATATAAAATGGTTTAAATCTGCTTTTATGAATATAAAAAATTCTGAACAGATTTAGTGCTATACGAACCTTGATAAGCACATGTGGGTTGCCAATAATGATCAATAGAGCTTTTGGCCGAGTGATGGCAACGTTGAAACGTTTGGGATTGGACAGAAAGCCTAGTGCACTCTGCACATCACTGCTTTTTATAGACTCATTGGAACGCACCTGAGGATTTAGATATATTCCGAAACCAAAGTCTTAGTCATTTCACTGTACATAACTGCAGGTGCAATTCAAAGTAAAATAATTTCACCTGACACTTAAAAGGTTTACATAACAGTACAACCTGAATCAAATAAAAGCACAATGTCTAATAAACTCTGACATACAACATTCATAATTTCATGATTGTGTTAAAAACTAGCCCATACAATCTAAAAATCTAGAACTACAGGTCAGAGTAAGTATATATTTTTGGATAAACTATGAGAGCAGATTGTAAGAACAACTAAACTAAAGCAGCATCTTACTGTAGACAAGATGATGACCAAGAACTCCTGTCCCTGGAATTCCTCAACTGAACCAACTTTAATATCAGTAAGCCCAGTTTTGTGCAAGAGCACTCGAATTTTTTCCACCTGATAACAGGAACGGAGGAGGAAAACAAGAACTTGTGATTTTTACACAAAGACTATGTGTTTATTTGGACATGTGTAGACATGAAACCTGTTTTTTGTAAGGAGTGATGATGCCAATGTCAGTAGCTGGTATGGGGTTGTAGAGTCGTTTTACCAGCTGGGAACAGTAAAGCATGGCCTGCACAGCTTCTCCAGGATTAAACCAGGATGGGCTAGTGCCTTCTCTCATCTCTGTCCCCTATAGTGGATAGAGAGCAACAATTTGAGAATGTTTTGTTTTTTTATTTCTTATATTTCAATTAAACATAACCACTAAATTAAACCCTAACCTCCCACATACAGTTCTTACTAACTGGGAATGTTTAATATATGTGGAAAAAAACAACAACTCTGCAACATCATTGATGCCAAACAGTTAATTACAATCAGAATTTAACAGACGTTCTTATCCAAAGCAACATACAAAAGTGCTTTGAGTAAACACATTTGAATAGATAAATACTGGTACAATAGATCACAAAACAAAGCAACAATTAGAAATCCTTACAGCACCTGGTATTTCCAGGTCTCCCATTAAAGTACTAACCAAGCCCTACCCAGCTTAGCTTCCGAGATCAGACAAGATCAGGCGTTTTCAGGGTGGTATGGCCATAAGCAATACATGTGTTATAGAACCCACACAAAACGGGTCACACATTAGATTTGATATTATCCTTTGGCATAAATGTAGATAACGTAGAGACAATCCCACAGTGTGAAATAATCTCTGATCACTGTCTCGTTTCATCTAAAATATCCCTTAGTCAAAATGTACACATAGCCCCATGCCATCGCATTAAATGTACATTTACACCTACGACCTACGATTTATCTAAATAAATCTTTTCTAAACTATCTAAATTGGTTAAACCAGTTAAAGAAAAAAAAGCTTGCTTCATGATTTAATGATCATACACGGTCTCAAAAGAGCACCAGAAAAAAAGAACTAAAATGGCAGAAACAGGACTGTTAGTATTTCAGACAGCATTGAGGAAACGCTAATAAGAAAGTTCTTAGTAAGGCCAGATCAGCCTATCTTTCCTCCCTTATAGAAAATAACAGAAATAATCTTAGGTTCTTTTTTTAACACTGTAGCTAAACTAACTAGGAACCAGACCACCACTGACATCTCCGTGTTACAGCCTGCAGTAGTGAGAAGTTCAGGAAATTCTTCAACGACAAAATTGCAAAGATTAGGCAGACAATTCAGACTACTAAGATGGCTTCTTTAACTAGCTCTGATGATTTAGATTGTGCTACGCTTTTAGAGAATTTCTGTCCCATAAAAGAGACTGAATTAATTTCAGAGACGGCACTTGTAAATAATGAACTACTATTGGCCTCTGATCAGGGCGGCGTCTCTCTGCTAGTTCTCTTGAATCTTAGTGCAGCTTTCAACACCATAGATTATAACATTCTCCTAAATAGATTACAGAAGGTAGTGGGAATAAAAAGGACGTCCCTTGCCTGGCTCAGGTCCTATTTAACAGACCGCTATCAATTTGTAGATTTAAATGGCAACCACTTCACATCTTAATTATGGTGTTCCCCAGGGCTCGGTGCTTGGTCCCCTACTATATTCATTATACATGCTCCCAATCGGGAACTTGATCCGTAAACAAGATGTTAGATTCCAATGTTACACATTTCAGCTCGACCGGACGTGGAGCGTCAGTTAAATAAACTGGAATTGTGTGTGACATTAGAAACTTCCTGCTGCAAAATCCAGAAAAAACAACGGTTCTTTTAGTAGTTCCGCAG
The DNA here is from genome assembly GCA_026260255.1 of Pseudolaguvia tuberculata. NCBI lineage: Eukaryota > Metazoa > Chordata > Actinopteri > Siluriformes > Sisoridae > Pseudolaguvia > Pseudolaguvia tuberculata. The sequence goes on along the minus strand of JAOTRA010000008.1, from coordinate 8,257,788 downwards.
GAAGCCAGAAATAATTTTTCTGATCCTCACTTTAACATTAGACGGTCTGTCTGTAGCATCAAGTGCAACAGTCAAAGACTTGGGTGTGATCTTAGATTATAATCTTTCATTTATTGTCCATATAGATATTACTAAACTAGCATTCTTTCACTTTAGGAATATCGCTAAAATTAGGAATATTCTGCCATTAAACGATACAGAAAAATTTGTTTATGCCTTCATCACGTCCAGGCTGGATTTTTGTAACGCTCTGCTTACTGGATGTCCAGCAAAGCTTATAAATAAACTTATTTCAGAACGCAGTACCTTAGTGAGCTGGTGGTGCCCCATGTTCCCCCCCTGCCAACTTTGTTCAAAGGATGCGGGCTGCGTCAGTGGCACATGTGAATAACGATACAGCAGGGGGAAGAGCGTTTTCATATAATGCCCAAAAGTTATGGAATAGTCTACCGGTTTATGTCTGAGAATCAATATTCAAGTCTAGATTAAAAGACCCCTTTATTTAGGTCAGGCATTTCAGTTTTAGTTCTCTTTAGACAAAGGAGCAGATCGGGGGGACTCAGATATTGAGTATGATGGTGATCTGATATGTTTGGATGCTGTCCTCCACACTCTCACCGATCACTCAAAGTTGTTTTCGGTGGTGGTCTGGCTGCCTTACATATCATGGATCTCTCACTACTGTGCCTTCCTGTGGTTCTCCTTTTAGTTAGGCTGTGCTAGTTAGCTCCATTTATACAGTATATAACTTCTCTCCCCGCCCCCATTCTTCTGTCGAGGTGTATGTGCCACCCTACCGCACTGAATCTCGAGCGTCGTATATAGACTTGGTCGTCACATTCTAACGACTTCGGACGTCACCTTCTTTCCAGCCACCCAGCACCGTATACACACGGACACACAACATTAATTTCTGTGCAACCCAAATGAGAATTGGTTCATTGTTGAGTCTGGTTCCTCTTAAAGTTTCTTCCTAATCCAACTCTAGAGTTTTTTTCTTGCCACCGTCGTCCCCGGCTTGCTCATCAGGGACAAACTATCAGGATTACCACTTGTTCTGTAAAGCTGCTTTGAGGCAATGACTGTTGTAAAAAGTGCTGTACAAATAAAACTGAATTGAAATACTTAGAGCAACATAGAACAAATGGTGCACCCTGACTCCATGGAAGATGAGGGGGAATCCCTTGGTAGGAAGTCGGCTCCAGTGACACAAGAGGTCAACAACAGATCTCTGTGAGCGAACACATAGTTCACCATTGTAAAAAAGTCGAGACGGCAGCTCCAGCAGCACCTCATGGGAGCGATAGTTATACACCAGCTTGGTCACCTTGAAACAAATAAAACTGTAGTGAAAATTCAAAAATTTGTGCTGCAAAAGTTTATTCATGATATTGCTTAAATCAAAAGTAGACAATCATATCTGGAGTCACAACTTGAGTCTCTTTCCTAGCAGTGCAGAAAATGGCACAATGTTGGTAGCAGATTTTTTTTTTTTATTTACCAGTAATGGGTTGTAGCCCTCATCAGTGAGGGAATATAGAGGGCTGGCCATCAGTCTCTCAATCAAAGACACACCCAGGCCAAAAGATTCAGCAAGTTTAGACTTCACCACTGGACCCAACTGCTTTGGGTCTCCAGCCAGCACAATCTTTGTAAGAGCAAATAAAAGAAGCAGAAAAAAACAAACAACAAACACACAAATGTAAACCTGAACAACTTGCTAGGTACAATTACATAATAAATATTAATTTAGGTTAATACAGTATGCAGGTCCAACCTGGCCAGACTTTTCAAACAACAGACCAAGAGGAATTAAAGTCTCAGGTTCAGTCGCTTGACCAGCCTCATCCAGAAACACGTGAGTAAAATGGCCAACACTAAAAAAAAATATTTATTTATATAAACAACAAACAGTGCATTCCATTATATTGATTTAATAGAAAATGTGAAAATGTGGTAAAAGAACACTTCAAAAAGATATAACTACAATTCTTACTGTAAACCAATCTGGTAAAACATGCCAGCGCTGGAGCAGGTGCTGACAACAATGCGGTGGAAAGAAGCATGCCGGACATCCTCTCCAGCATGAGAGTATTGTCGCAGAACTTCAGGAACATGCTATGAGCATAAAGGGCAAAAAATTATTTCCAAAAACAAAAATGACAATATACTTTGCTACAATTCTATATAATTGCCATAATGTTTTTTTCTCACCATGATTTATTACAATTTTCACCAAAAAAACAAACTCACTACATTTTTGAAGTTTATCTTTTGATTTTCAATGCAAAATTTTAAACAGCTGGTACCTCCTCAATCCTGCAGGTGGCGTTAACTCGTGCCATGCTGGCAGCTTGCAGGTAGCCACTCTCGTGCAGACGGATACCAATAAGATCTGCTGCACTGTTAGACGGCGTGCATACCAAAACTCGACTCCCCGGGACATGATAATATACCTGCGTTTGCATGTACCAGCAGTTTCAATTCAAGGCTATAATCAACAAATTCATGACAAAGTATACATACATACATACAGTCTCAATCCAACTGTATTAAATGGTGTTTTTATTGAAATACTGAAACGTTTTTACTAAAATGACACTGCCAACATTCATCGCCACAGCAATTAATCCAGAGAGAATCTGGAGACTATCACTGGTGGGAATAGTTAATCACAGCGCACACATTTACACTTCAAGGGGCATATTTAAGCAACCAAAATATATTTATTATTTTTAGCAATTAGTACTTTTGGGAAGGCGCGGTGGCGTAGTGCATAGCGCGGTCGCCTCACAACAAGAAGGTCCCTGGTTCGAATCCCGGGCCGATCTTTCTGTGCGGAGTTTGCATGTTCTCCCCGCATACTACAAAAACATGCAGATTAGGTCGATTGGTGATTCTAAATTGTCCATAGGAGTGAATGTGTGTGAATAGTTGTTGGTCTATGTGTTGCCCTGTGATGGACTGGCGACCCGTCCAGGGTGTAGACCCCGTGATACTGAATTCGGGAATAAGCGGGTAAGAAGGTGAATGAATGAATTAGTACTTTAAATAATCTTTTAAACATTAATTCAACAAATTCTAGCTAGTGAATTAAGGCTCTTTTGAGAGCAAACAGCAAAGTTCCTAATAGAATGTTCAGTAATTATTTACATTATCAATTATTTACTGTCCTTTCAAATATTTTCCACGGATAATGAAATATCTACTAGTCAGGTAATAAGTACCTGCAGTATGGCCTCTATGAGTGTGATGGTTTTGCCTGTGCCTGGAGGGCCAAAGAGCACGTATGGAGTGGGGCGGCACTCTCCACTCAGAATGCGTTTGACTGCCTCCTTCTGAGCAGGGTTAAGATTACAGTTAAAGAATTTGCCTGGTTCAGGATAAATCTTCGCTGCTGTACTCAAATCTGCCAACAAACAAATAATACACAAAGTACATCATTCGGATCAGTAACTGAGGTACAAAATAAATCTTGAAATATGGTTTGGTTCAATTATATACTTGACTGTATTTATACAAGTTTATTTAATGTTATCACCCACCTGTTTTTGTCTGTGTTGCCACAGAGATCATGTCCATTCCACTGTTCTCGCTGGTATTTTCTTTATACTAAAAACATTCCATTATCATCTTAAAACGTGATTGTACGCACTGTCCACGTTTACAATAATCATGGTGATTAAACAAGCCAGATAGAAATTTTAACAATATTTCCACAGACCTCTTCATCTTCAACGGTTGGTTCGTTTTTATACTGTTTGGGTGAGACGTCAGGTTCCCAATGACCAGACCACAAGGGGCTCTTCAGCTGTAAATTTCTGGGGAAGAGAACTAACCAAACAACAAAAAATTAAAAGCACTTCAAAAGATTTACAAAAAACATACATGAAAAAGGAGAAAAGGGGAAAAAGAAGATTGCTGTCCAGTAGTTATTCACCATTCTCTCCAAAGTGCTTCGTCTGTTCCAGAGCACTGTGGCATCTTCTCATGGGAAGTCTGGATGCAAAGACAAAAACAATAATTATTCTAAATAAATAAATAAAAAAACCAGATTTATAGCCAAGTCAAACTCTGTCACGTAGAACAGCTTCACTACTTTGCATAAATCAAGGTTGGATATTCACCTGTTGTATGTGAACTCCACATCCAGCGGCTCACCCAGGTAGCTATTTAGTAATTCAGCATTTACTCGCAAACATACATCCTCTTCACTGATCTGCAAGTGTCAAGAAGCTACTTTTAAATGTGTACAATCCATACCATTAAAAAATAAATTTAAACAAATTAAAGCTGACCTTAGTAACATAGGTGATATACTCCACAACCAACCCTTGACTGCATGGCTTCTTCAGAACAACTTTATCTCCTGTTAATGGTCATACAGTATACACACTAACGTGAAAAAAAAACTCATAAGAGCATGTTTTACTAAGAAACTCATCCCTTTCTCACCCATGTAAAGACTTGGTCTTCCTTCACTTAGACCAGACACCTCAAGGTGTAAGTATCCTGCTCCTTTCTTTAGGAGGGCACCACTAATACTAAACTCTTTAAGCTCTTTCTCAGCCTGCAGCTCCTCCAGCCAAAGCAGAGCAGAGAAACGAGGCAACATATTAGACAGACACAAAGGCTACACAGGGGAAAAGAGGACATGACAGATTAAAGTTATATTTTAGATCCCTGTATCTCTAAACAATAAGTTCACATTTTCAATTTGCTTTTAAATGGATCTTTATCTTTAACATAAAATCTATGATTTTTGATGTAAACCATAAGTACAGCTTTGAAGCTTTGAAAATGGCATCTCCAGCTATTTGCAGACACCCTTTTCTAAAGCAATTAGAATTATTAGATTTTATTTATAAATGAGCAGTAAGGTGCCTGGTTCATAGACCAGCATTGGCAGCTTTGGTGGTCTTAAAAACTTTAAACTCATGGGCTGAGAGAGAGAGAGAGAGAGAGAGAGAGAGAACCACAGCGATCGTGTTTAGCGATCGAGTGGCAGTTCTATCACCTGCGGTCAGATTTTTGAGCACCTTGTACCACACAAAATCAGTTTGTGATTTTTAACACATTTCTTTTTGTATTTTATTTCTAGAAAATTCACTTCAAATATTCAAATACTTTTGTTAGGCTTCAAGCTCTGCATTTCTTCCAACACATTATATTATATACTTAGAATCCAAACCCTGTAAACAATTGCTTACTTCTCCAAGAGCAGGTTGAACTGCCAGCACATCAGCTTTATTCTCTACACAATCTCTCAAGGCATGTGGCACTGGGTAACTGCCCAGGAAATTAGGTAGATGCCGTCTTGCCAACCTGAAAAGAAAACTTGTGAAACTGACTTGCTCATATATTAAACCAACTGCTATTTTACTCAAATTTGTTTTACTCAGGCTTCATTAACAAGCTTACCTGACTGGAGGTGCAGGAGCTGTGATGGTGACTACCTGTGCATGGCCCTGTATTGATCGTGTTGGCTGTAATGTTGCTGGACAATAGGGGGAGCTGGGGTTCAACAGTTTTTCCTCCACACTGTTTACCAAGGCCTCCAAGCGTCGCCCAATGGTGAAGGAGGAGAAATGCATCAATAGCAGCTCAGCACAACAACCCATGTTTCTGCACAAAGCACAGGTACACATACATTCATTTGCCATACCATAAACTAACAAAACATTCTTTATATGGATAAACAAGTTTCAAGCAGCAATATCAAAAGGAGCAGTTCACGGGGACTCCGATTTGGAGTAATAAAGTAATCTGCACTCTCACCGATCTCTCCGCTGTTTTCGTTGGTGGTCTGGTTGCTTTACATATCAGGAATCTCTCATGAAAGTGCCTCCCTGTGGCTCTCTTAGTTAGGCTGTATTAGCTAGTAGAGTCATTTCCTGCACTGTGTCTCAGTGTCTCACTATGTTGTACAACATATAACCCCATTCCCCACCCTTCACAAGGCACATGGCAAATTTCACTATGCTGGATCTGCTGGTCCTTCTCGACGCCACATACTTAGTCGTTACATCGCCGCGATGCCTTCAGAGGTCACTCCATTACCAGGAGTCTGACTAGAACTGTTACATACTCGCGCACACACACTCTTTCTGTTGTGATTTCTGTTCTAACTCAAACGAGGATGGGTTCCCTTGAGTCTGATTCATCTCAAGGTTTCTTCCTAATCTCACTTTTTTTTCCTTGCCACAATTGCACCGTGCAAAAAGCATATTGTCTCTACCTGGAGATGCCTTTTTATAAGATGTTACACAGCTTTACAATTACTGGCACCCTATAAACCTTTCAAGTGTTACTTTTTCTGCCTTAATCATAAAACCCAGACCTTACCTACACCAACAGATGAAAGTGACTTCATATTTACGTACTTAGCCTGGCAGCCTACAGTGATGGACACCTTCTCTCCTGGTGATATTGTCAGGTTTGTCTCTATTGTCCGTAAACATGGTGCCTCTCCAGAATTTTTCTCGCCATCATCTGCAACCTCTTTATAATTCATTATATGTAAATTGGTACCCTTTTTATGCCTTTCCTCCAATGGTACCGAGGAAGAATTGGGCAGCACACCGAGGTCATGCCCTGCTATAAGATCACTGCCTGGGGTCTGAATAAAGGGAACATAGGGCTCAGCTGAGGCGGTTTGTTGAGGCGTGGGTTTTGATGAAATGTTATTGTTAGCACAACTCAATCCAAACCAAAACTGCTTCTCAGAGTCCCAGCCAGCAAATTCACAGCACTTTAGTGTGTGGGTTTCAGAACCAGTGTTGCTGCAGAGGACACACAAACATTATTCAAGGTAAAGACAATCAAGTTTTAATATCTAATTATACATACATCATCTTTATTGTTGTACATGTATATGTTTGATTGTATTTAAATAAGACTATTCAAAGTAATTCAGCCAGCCAGCGTGAAAGCAACAACTCACTGAAGAAAGATGAGCAGCTCTTTACTTTCTCCAAGCAACAAGGAGCCAAACTGGGTTTCTTCACTAACCACCAGTCCTCTTTTATTTTCCAGAAGTTTCTTGATTTCAACATCATGCATGATTGACATTTGCTCATTCATGCTATAGTTTGTAAACAAGACACTTTAACAATGAGACTTTGGTATGAAAAAACGAACATGTACACAAGCATAAATGTCACCTGCCTGTGTTGTTTATTAGGGGCCATAGTGATCGCTCTCCAGCAATACAATGACTGACTGCTCTCCACTACCACAACGTTCACTACATCTCCTCGGGTGGGTTTGTATCCAGCAGGCAATAGCAGGGAGTCTAAACTAAAAAACACACTGTTTCCCACAACTCCACTAGTTCCAAACACACTTGACACGTACACCTAAAAGACAGAGAAATGGGAGACTGGGTTAATTGACAAAAAATACATTTCTAATGAAATGAAGGGAAGAAAAAACAAATGAAACAACAATAACAAATTGTGCGTGTTTGGACAAACGTTGTCCATGCGCTGGTATCGTAGTGGGCAAACACTTCGAGCCTGACTGGTCCACTCAGAGGGACTAATAAAGTAATCTGCCTGCACCCAATCTCCTTTCATGGGTTCAAAACCTAAAACCAGGACACACACACATATGCTTTCTTCAATAGACATGCATTAGACAATAGACAGCATTATCATTATTATTATTCATAGACTTAGTAGTGATGCTTGACCTTGACACAAAGCTGATTGGGGAAAATATGTTGTCTGGTTTATAAATCCGCCATCTTTGTCACATGATGTTACAGTTCCAATTAGAGACCGGAGTTTATTAGTATCAGTTTCAACTGAGGCCCCGTCACCATCCCACGTATCCATTTGCCTCTCCACCTGCAGAAATATCTTATTTTATATGTGACCACAGCTACCTTTTAAAAAGAATATAACTTGTTAGATTATTGAAATTTTTGTAACTAAATACATGGCAACAACCTTCAGTGCTCTCCATCCTCCATGGGCCCCATCTCGAACAGCGAGCGCATTAACAATATCACCCACATGCAGAGGCATTCCTCCCAACACCTGTCCAGCAGTGAAGTACACAGAATGGTCAATCAGCCCATAATTCTGACAGAACTCTGTCACTACACCGCCCTGCATCTGCCGAATTTCCTCCACACCTAAATATAGAAAAAAACAGAGACTTTGGGAAAGTGCAGTGACATGGCCATGCTTAAGAAATCATCAGAACTTCTTTGATGACAAAATTGATTAGGCAGACAATTCTGACTGCTAAGATAGTTCCCCTAACTAGCTCTGATTTAGAATGTGCTACGCTCTATTTCTGTCCCATAGAAGAGACTGAATTAATTTCACTCATGTCTTCTGCAAAATCATCAACATGTATATTAGATCCGATGCCAACCCAATTCTTTATGCAAATGGTTCCGTCTGTAACAGAACCCCTACTGAAAATAGTTAGTACTTCACTCAGCAGTGGTTATGTCCCTAAATCGTTTAAATTAGCAGTGATAAAACTGCTAATTAAGAAACCTGACCTCGACCCTAGTAAGGTGTCAAATTACAGGCAGATATCGAATCTTCCTTTTATTTCCA
>JAOTRA010000008.1:8213883-8242944 GCA_026260255.1 Pseudolaguvia tuberculata | reverse complement strand
AATATTCTGCCATTAAATGATGCAGAGAAACTAGTCCATGCCTTCATCACGTCCAGGCTGGATTATTGTAACGCTCTTCTTTCTGGATGTCCAACAAAGCTTATTAATAAACTTCAGTTAGTTCAGAACAAAGCAGCGAGAGTCCTTACTAGGACCAAGAGATTCGAACATATCACCCCTGTTCTATCCACACTGCATTGACTCCCGTTGAGATTCTGTATAGATTTTAAAATACTACTTATAACGTATAAAGCACTAAATGGTCTCGCACCTCAGTACCTTAGTGATCTGGTGGTGCCCTATGTTCCACCACGCCCACTTCATTCAGAGGATGTGGGCTGTCTGTCAGTGCCACATGTGAATAAAGTTACAGCAGGAGGCAGAGCGTTTTCATATAATGCCCCAAAATTATGAAAGTCTACCAGTTTATGGCCGAGAATTAGGCACAGTCTCAATTTTTTTGTCTCGATTAAAGACCCATTTATTTAGTCAGGCATTTCAGAGTTAGTCCTCTTTAGATAAAGGAGCAGATCCGGGGGACTCGTAGATATTGAGTATTATGATGATCTGATGCTGTTTGCATGCAGTCATCCGGACTCTCACCGATCACTCAGTGGTCTTCGGTGGTGGTCTGGTTGCCTTACATATCAGGGATCCCTCATGTCTCTGCCTCCCTTTGGTTCTCCTTTTAGTTAGGCTGTGCTAGTTAGTTTGGCCGGAGTCCTTTCCTGCACTAAACTGTATCAGTATCTTAGAACCTCAATACTATTTATACAATATATAACCATTTTTTCTCTACCCCCCCCCCCCTTCTGTCGAGGTATACGTGCCGCCCCAACACGTTGGATCAGGAGCGTCGTGTAACGGCTTGGTCATCACATTCCTGCGATGACTTTGGACGACACCCCATTTCCAGCCACCATAACTGTTTTCACCCACACATACACACATACATTAATTTATGTTCAACCCAAATGAGGATGGGTTCCCTGTTGAGTCTGGTTGCTCTCAAGGTTTCTTCCTAATCCCACTCTTGGGAGTTTTTCCTTGCCACTGTCGCCTCGGCTTGCTCGTCAGGGACAAACTCGTCATTCATCAATTTATCATTCATTCTGTAAGGCTGCTTTGAGGCAATAACTGTTGTAAAAAGCGCTATACAAATAAAATTTAATTGAATCAGAAGAGCAACACACGTGTGTGTGTGTGTGTGTGTGTGTGTGTGTATATATATATATATATATATAGCAAATATATATATATAGCAAAGTTTTTTCTTCCTCCTATATCCCATCTTAGTATGCGGTGGTGCACATATAGCTATGATACAGTGTCCCTGGAGCAGATACATTTATGGGTCCTGCTCAAGGACTCTACATTGACTGACTGGCGAAGGGGCTTGAACCTAGGTCTTCCCTGTCTTCCGGATTAACAACTCAATATGTCCTAGGTGTACAGGCTAAAGAAATAAGCACATTCATTCTCTTTTGTGTTTGCACTGGTTGAGCACAGTTTTCTGTAGGTTGAGTACAGGTTGATGGTCAACTGATGAGCTTGTCCTACTGGATGCTATTCCTGAACCAGGTTATGACACTGGCCATCATGATGCTCTTAATGGTGTTGGTGTTAAAGGTCTTTAGCACCAGTTTTTTTCACGACATTGAAGGTCATGATGGCATTTTTTTCCATATCTAGTTTTTCCAATGAGTTCCCGTTAATTGTGTCATTTGTCCTTCAGAATCTACTCAAACCCTAAATTGATGGAAACCCAGGTTTGAGGGTAACACATCAATTTGATGAAGGCCAGCATATGAAGATCACAACAAGACTAAATAGTGAAGCTTACCTGTGCTATAAAAGTCATTGTCTTCTTCCTCTTCTGTTCTCCAAAGTGGAGAAAGAAGCTTTGAGATTAGAAACTGTACAGCAGACACCATATTCTTCTTCTACTGCCAATACAAAACAAGAGATTCACGAAGACTACCAACTTATTGTTTGGCGCATACAGCGTGTCCTCGGGATTAGATTTCTTACTGCATTTAAAGTATTCACGATTATAATAGTATTAACTGCAATTTTATTTCATTTCAATGTTCAATAACAGCTTTACCTGTTTATTTATCTTCCTGCTGTAAAGTAAACACGTGCCAGACGCCTTTGTCTTGACAAACATTCACAATTTGTGGTAGCCAAAAAACTTCTTTTTGTGATGAACAACAAATATATGCATATATCGAGGATATTGTAATTAAATATTTAACCCTTCAATGTATAAGATAGATTAATTACAACGGCGTAACATCAAGGTGTGACGGCGAGCCAACTCATTAAGCACCACTTCAATTACAGACAAAACAACATGTCCGTTAGTTCGGTGAATCGACTCATTTGAGTCATTTCCTTCAATTGAATTATTTAGCATTTATTACCGGTGTTAATACTAAATATTCCGGTGAGAAACAACAATAAACGACGTAATCTAATTTAAAAGGATCATATTATAGTGTCTATTTTTAGCTTTAAAAATTTAATAAATACATCCAACTCAAAGCTAAGTGTCAGAACGCGTCACATTGAACAAGACAGAATCAAATCCTGGACCTGCAATATTGATAATCCACGATAGGGGCCAGGAGAGCTCATTATCTGTTTCATTCATCTTCTTACCCGCTTATTTCCTAATTCGGGGTCACAGGGGTCTGCTAGCGCCTATCCCAGCACACATAGGGCGAGAGGCGGGGGTACAACCTGGACGGGTCACCAGTCCGTCTCAGGGCAACACATTCACAAACAACCCACATTCACACCCACATTCACTCCTATGAATCACCAATCGAATTTGGACTGTTGGAGGAAACTGGATTACCTGGAGGAAACCCACGCAGGGAAAACATGCAAACTCCGCACGGGAGTCGAACCCTACACCTTTTTGTGAGGCAATCGTGCTAACACCGTGCAGCTGTTTCAGATTTTATGAAATAGTTGTATTAGATGCTGGAAAAACAAATGCTGACATGATGATGATGAAAACTGATGATACATGTAAACCACTATTGAATTAAGTTGTTGTAAATACATAAAGAAAGTATTTATACAATTCGAGTCTGATCTTTACATTCATTCATTCATCGTCTTACCCGCTTAATTCGGGGTCACATGGGTTTTGCTGGAGTCTATCCCAGAGCACATAGGGCAAGAAGCAGCGGAACACTCTGGACAGGAAACCAGTCCATTGCAGGGCACACACTGACAATGTTTTACTTGTTAAGTTTTACACAAATCACATATCAAGTAAAGTGGCAACTAAGATTTACACACTATATAAAACAAATGATAACACAGCAAGTAATCTTCACCACTATGATGAGTTTATTCACAGTAAAGCCTCCCAGGTTTGATTTCTGGGCAGTTTGCATGTACTCCCCATGCTTGCATAAGTTTACTCTGGGTACTCTAGTTGTCTCTCACAGACCAGAAACATGTATGTTAGGTTTACCTCTTCTTCTCCTTTTGGCTGCTCCCATTAGGGGTCACCACAGAGGATTGTTCTTCTCCACACTACCCTGTCCACTACATCTGCCTCTTTCACCCCAACTACCTGCATGTCTTCTATCACCACATCCATAAACCTTCTTCTTGGTCTTCCTCTTTTCCTCCTGCCTGGCACCTCCATCCTCATCATTCTTCTACTAGGATACTGCATGTCCCTCCTCTGCACATGTCCAATCTCAATCTAACCATCTCAATCTAGCCTCCCTCAACTTGTCTCCAAAACATTCTACATGCGCAGTCACTCTAATAAACTAATTTTTAATCCTGTCCATCCTCGTCACTCCCAATTAAAATCTCAACATCTTCACCTCTGCCACCTCCAGCTCCGCCTCCTGTCTTTTTGACAACGCCACTGTCTCTAAACCGTACATCGCTGGTCTCACTTCAGTCCTATAAACTTTCCCTTTCACTCTTGCAGAAACTCGTTGATCATATATCACTCCTGCCACTCTTCTCCATCCGCTCCACCCTGCCTGCACTTTTTTCTTCTTCACTTCTCTAACACACTCTACATTACTTTGCACTGTTGACTAGCAGACCCCATGACCCAGAATAGATAATAAGCGGGTATAGAATGAATGAATGAATGAATGAATGAATGAATGAATGAATGAATGAATGAATGAATGGGAATACATCACAGAGCCCTAAAAAATACATGATTGTTTATTGATTATTTGCTTAATTATTTGGGTAATATAAGATTTTAAATATTTCAATTAACATAAATATGAATCTAATTTTATTAGATTAGAAATACTTCATGGTCATAGGGCAACATTTAATTTAAATAAAACAATTTGAATTACAATTTCATGAATCAGTAAAAAAGAAAAAAAAAGAAATCCTATAATGTTGTTCCACATCACAATATCTCTAACAGTTAGTTAAGAGAAATCCATGTGAGTTTAGGGTATAAAATGATTAGGTTAAATATTTTAGCTGGAACGTATGTGAAAAGTAAATATTTCTTTTAAACACTAGATGTCAGTATTACATAATTTAATTGAAAAAAAAATCTGCGCCAGAGATGAACAAAGAAGCATCACTTTATGGACAAAGCAGTACATTTAGGTCTATTTACGCGACAATATTTCAGATTTAGTGTTTTTGATTCTATTATTTAAATTTAAAGTTCTCCTAATTATTACAAACTAATTAGTACACATTAGGGACAAACCACATAGAATTAAACCTTTGCATTTAAAATTGGCACTTGGACTACTAGCCAGATCAAAAAGTTTTATAGTGTTCTAAAAAAAAAAAACCTTCACACAATTTACGTCTATTTCAGTGGCAATTTTAAATGCAATTCCTGTGTAAGGAAACTTTTTTAACCAGTATAGAAAATTAAACCATCGTTTTGGTATCTAAAACTTAAATAAACTAATATTATAAACTAATGTTTTATAATTTGAATTCGCGTATAGCAAAGATAAAATAAATTCGAAAGTGCCCAAAGGTTTAAAGAGAAACACTTTGAAAATAAAAAAGCTTCATGTTGTACTTGAAATATATATCAAATCAATTGGATGCATTCTTATTTTAAATTCTTTATGCAAAAAATGTGGAATTGCATTTTATTGAATGAAAAATTATGAAATAAAATATTACAATCAGGCAATGTGGAAGGAGTCCTATAGCAATGACCAAGTGGGCGGGTCTTCTATGTTGCATGCTTTCAGGATGTCCCCGTCTATTGGCTGAGAGTAGAAGTTCGTCATCATTAGCGGCGGCTCTTTTCAGAGGAGAATGGCTGGTTTTTAAAACGCTGGCGGGAAGCGTGTGTATTCAGTCTGTTATCTTAACCTAGTGGGAAACAGTGTAAAGCTTTAAAGACGTCAAAATGGTCAGGACCAAAGCTGATAGTGTTCCTGGTAGCTACAGGAAAGGTAAGCTAACTTTATTTGGTCTTTATGTTTGTAATAATTCGGTATGTTTTGTTTCCCCACTCGCACACAATACTTGTGTTGTTGGTGTTTTCGGGTTCAATAGCTTCACCGCCAACACAGTGTTTGGGGGATTATATTAAATTAAGCTACACAAGATACTTAAAATGTAAATGTAGCTCAGGTAAAGTATGAAGTGATTTCAATTAATGGCGTTTTAATAGTTTATTTAATATTAACGTATGTTCAACCCTCCAGTTGCATTGGTCTGCGCTCTCCCGCCATTTTTTTTTTCATTTATTTCTGGCTGACTGACGAAACAAATAACTAAAACACAAGGTTACTTCAAACCGAGTCTGACATTTATCGTTTACCCGCTTAAATGATAATTTTAGACATGACTGCTTGTGATTTTTATTTAAAGTTTTCCGGGCGTTTACCTTCTAGAACCTGGTGTTCTGTGGAAAATAATGCTTTTATTAAATCTTTAATTAAGATTTATTAAATTACTCTTATTAATAAATAGCGTTCGAAAGTGATCTAAACATTGAACGCAGCACAGCCTTCAGGAAAATGGCGCCAGATTTATTGTTGGCGGCTATATGAAAGCAGCGTTGTATTTCTCCTGTAAATATTATTTTAACAGCTTATATTAATTTTACTAGCCGTGATTTTGTTTTATTGATGACTTTTAATCTGTTTTAGCCGTCGCTGCTTCTGCACCCCGGAAATCACTTGGCGCCTCCAGTTCAGGGAACTCGTCCTCCAGCAGCAGCAGCTCTCAGGCCTCCACCCCCGGTACGTCCCCATAGACGCTTTACTGTTCGTACATTGTTTCTAATTTGTATATGGTATTTAAACTTCTATTTATTTTTAACAAATGTGACCTTTTGGTTTTATAGTATATATTGTGGTTCACTTTCAATATCACATTCACATGTTAGGAAATGTTTTACATTTGTTGTTACAGGAAAAAACAAGTATGCTGGTGGAAACCCAATCTGTCCTCGTCCAACCCCAAAATGGCAGAAAGGCATTGGAGATTTTTTCGGTGGCCCGAGCATGAAGCCTGAAAAGGAAAATGTGCATCCCATTTCTGATGATGAGGAGGAGGCTGGGAGCAGTGGCATGTCCAACGGATCCAGAAAGTAATGTTTGTCTTTATATAATCTCTCTCTTTCCATATAACATTTTGTCCATAAGTGGTGTTTTTTTTTAAACTGCATCCTTATTGTACCTTCTTTTCAGATCCAGACCACTTCCAGAAGATGAGGATGATGAGTGAATCTCCTTTTATGAGCAATAAAACTGTGTCCCTTATGAATTTTAGTGTAAATCTTTGTATATACCCCTTTTGATGTTGCTTTAGTTTTGTACAGAAGTTGAATAAATTGTTTTTAAGAGTAATGCCTCGTCTTGGTTCGTCTTAAACTTGCACATATAATAATGCTAAATGAGGTTGTAATTAAAATGCTTTTGAATAACTTGATGATCATTAGGGCAGTAGGAAGATTGTTCATATTTTCATTCTGATCTTTTATTGGGTGAAATGTCGCTAAACAATTCAATCATGAAATGGCAATAAGGCATTGTAAGCATACATAAAATGTTAGCAAGTTTTTATATATATCTGTAGAATTTCAAAGTAAACGCAAGAATTCCGATTGTGGATTCAGATAATTTGTGAAAATGCAACAAGCAATCGAAACACTTCCTGGTTAAACAAAAAAGAGCAAAATGTGAATTGCACTAGCCTCATATGTAAATATTGAATACGTATTAGTCAATTATCTTGTTATTGTCTTGACACTTCCAGTGACTATGTTGGTGATTTACAAAGCTAAATCCATTTACTTTAATAAAACAATGCTTAAATGTTTTTTTTTCTTCTGTAAAATATCCCACCAGGTGATGTTCTGTACTGATGGTGTAGTTGTCTACCTGTTAGTTTATAAAGCTTAAAGCAGTGAATTGAGAAATGATGTTGCTTGGCTTTTTGTGATTGTTTATTTTGGCTGAGGATGGCAGAGGGGTAATGTGTGTGTGTGTGGGGGGGTGTTTCTACTGGTTGTTTCTAAAAAGTGAATCATTTGTTTGCTTTATCTTTTTGTATGTTATGTTCAGTTTCTATTTTTTACCTGAGTGGTGTGGTGGTCTTTTTTTTTTTTTTTGCAATGGGGTGCCACCACACGAGGAAACTAGTATATAGTCTGGAGAGAAAACTAGAATTTGCTGTCTCGGTGTGTGTCAGTCAGTGTACCTGGTCATTGATGCACACTATTTCTGCCCCTTTAATGCGCGGTTTGGAACACAGCCGATGCCTGAAGAAAAACACGCCGCCGGTTACCCGGATGAGTTGTTGTTCCATAGGCGGTGCTGTTCCGGGACTGAGAGCCGAGCAGACCGACTAGAGAAGGAGATACTGATCTGCTCGAGAAGCTTTAAAATAAATACACTTCTTCTGAAATCTTCCATTGCAACAAGGTGCTTAGATGATTGTATTGTCGCGGCGATGAGCCGAGTAAAACGACCTTGGGGTTTTTAATAAGGTAAGAGGTTGAGTTTACTTTTCAATGAAACTGAATTCTGGTTCCGCTTTAGCACAAATGAGTATCGGTGTGCTAACTTAAGAGCTAACTAGCAGACAAGCGCCTTCCTCTTCCTCAATACCTGATGTAGGTGACAGTAATGGATCAAAAGCCTTCTGCGATTTCTTTAGTTGAATTCACGCCACTCTTTCACATATTCCTGCTTCTTGTGTTTTGCTTTATCCGAATGATGTTTCAGAGAGATGGAGCTGATGGATGACTTTAGAGCTGAGATCTAAAGTAAAGCTGTTTCTGGCCGCTCCTGTCAAATATTACACTCTAGAAATATAAAGTTAGTATGAATTCCAGATAGAATTCCGATTAAGTGTATATACGTAATAATTTACTCTGTGTGTGTGTGTGTGTGTGTTTCCTTGTCTGGTCACAATCCATTTTGCCCCCACCGGGGCAGATCGCTCTATCCGGTTTTGTGTGTTGAGCAAGTCTATTTTCAGATTTACCCCTGGAACCTGCATTATATAGGTATGATCTTTTATCAGCCTTTATTTACACGTTTGGAAGCTTTTCTTCCTCACTGCACACAAGCTTCTAACCAGGTGTGATTTATGGCATTGCAGGTGTAGCTCAAATCCCCAGCAAATCAAACCCTTTTCCATAGGAAGGCTGTGATCTTCAGGTTCTGTCCTAATGTTAAACCAGAGATAGACAAAAGCAACATTTTTAACATGATTCTTCTTTTTTTTTCCCCCCATTGATCGAGCCCTTTTTTCCATTTTTAAACTGATGTCTAAGCTTTGAATTTCAGCCAATACCTGATAACAGTCCTGACTTCCTCTGAGTAAACTGAGCTGATGCTCTGCTTCTGCCGGTGAGGCACTTTAAACTTAGAGGTGTAAATCCGGCGATACGAGTGCCGAAGTTGGCAAACGTTATTATCACATCATGAAAAGCTATGTTCAACGGCTCGGCCTCAAAAAGATGCACCTGTTTATTTACAGTCACATCTGGAGTTTAAAACAATATTCAGTAACCACAAGAAAGAACAAAAATATGGTGTCTTGTGTTAAAGCTTTAATTTTAACTTACTTTGTTAGTAAAGGTCAGCATTCCGCCTATTAAATATGTTTTAAATGCTTCAAATAGTTTAACTTGTTTTCATTCATTCAATCATTCAATCTTCTTACCCGCTTATTCCCTTACTCCGCTGGTGGCTATTCCCTAATTCTGCTGGTGCCTATCCAAGCTCACATAGGGCGAGAGGCAGGGGCACATCCTGGATAAGTCGCTAGTCCATTGCAGGGCAACACAGACAAACAATCATTCACACACATACACACACACACACACACACACACATTCACTCCTAGGGACAATTTAGAACCACCAATCAACCTAATCTGCATGTTTTTGCGCTGTGGGAGGACACCGTAGTACCCGGAGTAAACCAACACAAGCGCGGGGAGAACATGAAAACTCCACAGACAGATCTCCAACCCAGGTATAGAACCCGGAACCTTCTTGTTGTTAGGCAACCATGCTAACTACTACGCCACCGCACTGCCCAGTTGTTTTCATATTATAGCAATTAGTAATTCCTATATGAATGTGACACCAGGGCTGCGAGACCAAAATAGTATGCTGTAATATTGCAATACATGTTGTGAAATGTCCTGCACCATTTTAATCAAACCACCCAAGCCATGAGTTGAACTTTATGTATGTATTAATTTATGTTTGTTGAATGGTCATTTGTGAAATGTCTTTCGTTTTCAGTTACTGGAAAATTAGTGATGAATTTTTGATGATCCTACACCTCTGCAGTCTGTGTCCAATCAGATGCTTATCTCCAAAACAAACAGGGTGTCTTTTATGTATTTTTTCATTCATCCATCTTTTTACAAAGTTATTCCCTAATTCGGGGTCACGGGGGTTTGTTGGCACCAGTCTACCACAGAGAAACACACAGACGAACAACCACATACGCATTCACTCTTATGGGCAATTTAGAATCACCAATCAACCTAATGTACTTGTTTTTGGACTGTGGGAGGAACCCGGGGAACCCCTACACCACTGCGCCACCCCATGTATTTATTTATTATTTGCTTATTTATTTTACAGTAGTAGCGTGTTAGTATTCAGTTTGAGCAACCAATACCACATCCATAAATTGTTGGCTGAGTGTCTGGTGCGTAAGACGCACAACAATTAAACCACTTCAAAAATCCTTTTCAAAGTGTCATTTGTTTGGTTGGATTATACTAGATATGTTGGTCTTGTGTTTTTAGAAGCTCCACTTCTAACATGGGAGAAAGGAGACTTTTTTTTGTATGGAATGAGAATTTGCAAATTTCCCAAACAATGGTATTTTCCTGGTATTGATTCCTTAATTTTCAAACATGGTTATTATTGGTTTTGTTTGCTTATTTATTTATTATTATTTTTGTTTTATATGTCAATGTTGTCGCACGAATAGACTATTGTGTATTTTTGTGCAACTTTCTAATGGTATTTACTCTTTTATTATTTTTGAGTAGATCTAAGACACACATGCACATTAGATGCTTTGATTGTTTTAGATTGTTGTATTGTGAAATTGGTAGCATACTGTACATTTTATATGGCCAAATGTGAACCCCCTACCCTACCCTATGGCCATAAGTCAGTCCTTTTGACCTCAGTCAACATTGAACCTTAAACATACCAGGTGATATAGGGTGAATTTTAGGTATTTTACAATTCAATCTAATTCTGTGAGTC
Source organism: Pseudolaguvia tuberculata (assembly GCA_026260255.1). Lineage (NCBI taxonomy): Eukaryota > Metazoa > Chordata > Actinopteri > Siluriformes > Sisoridae > Pseudolaguvia > Pseudolaguvia tuberculata. Next base: position 8,232,197 of record JAOTRA010000008.1, on the reverse strand, counting down.
ACAATCCGATTCCAAAATCAATTTTCATTTCTATTTTTTATAATTCTTCTGCTGTGTAAATATATGTTTACATCTTGTTTACACAAGTTTTTTTTTGTTTATAGTCCATCATCCATCGTGTTTACAGTATCATCCATCGTAAGAGATTTTGTTTCCTGAATTTTGTATTATTAACAAACTTGTGATCAGAAATCCTTAGCGATTAAACCGAGTATGACAATGGCACTTTTATTTTAGAATCCTCATTGTAAAATAAATGGTAAATGCATTTTCCCGTTTGGGCTTGGTGTAGTTTGGTGAGAGTGCATGTTCACAGGGGTGGGAGGCAGAATAAAAACAGTTGCAAGTATATGTCTGCATCTAATAAACGTAGGATTTTGAGATGGAAGAAAAAGTCTAAAATGCAACTGTATATCTAATAAATCAATTCAGTGTATTCTGGACTGCTTTTTCTTTACATTATTAAGTTTTCAGGAGAACCTGTGATTAAACATTTGGTTGCACTTAGATTTGTTCCACATGCACAATGGAGAATTGAATCAGGAATCAGAAGGAAATGCAATGCATCTGTGAATTTTTTCCCCATCCCTACTGAGTGCATCAACTCTTGACAAATCTTCAGCCATTAGTTTAAAACTGTTATTGTAGGTTCCCTAAATATAAACGTTACTGGCTAAGTACTGTCTTTTTATTTGTGTGATTGTTAAAGGCACATGAGCAGTAACTAGATGAGCAAACAATTCACAAAATATGACTATCGGGATAGCTGTTATTGATCAGTCTGCTTTGGGTTGAATTAGGAAATCCGACAGCTAAACAATGATGCATGTTAAATTGTGGGTGTGGTTTTGCAATCACAGGGGGTTCCTGAAAATACTTTTGACATGCATGAAAATCTTGAGGCAACTTAACAACTGTTCATAAAGTCAAACCATTTGTCAAGCTTTTGGACAGTTTCGTGGTAGTGCAGTGAGTAAGGTGTTGGACAGCTAAGTGGATAATCAGGGTGCATATCCCAGCACCAGACACTTCTTTTGAGCAAGATCCTTAACCGCCAATAGCTCATTTGTGTAAAAGAGATAAATGTAAGTGGCTCAGGATAAGGACATCTGCCAAATGCTGTAAATATAAATGGACAGTCTGTACCTTCTACCGGAGTTTCAAAAGAAAGTTAGTGTATGGAATCAAATCACCATATACAATTTGCCATTATTGTACACTATTAATCAGGCAAATATTGTTTATGCAGTGTAACTTTCATTTCTTGTAATTAAACAAATTAAATAAAATGCTACAAAATGTGCAGGATTAAAATAAATCTTCTAAACTTTATATTTGTATGTTTTACTGCGAATGCCAGGGTTCCTACGTTACTTAAAGCAAGCAGTAACACCACAAGCTGTGACGAATGTGAGTTAGAAGCATGCAGGGGTGATTACCAGCAGTGGCAGTATAATTTTAGTGCTTAAAGGATTTGATCAGTCTGTTATTGAGGAAGGTTACATTGTAGGGTACAGCCAGTTTGGCTCTGTTTCATCTGGTGCACCACCAATCAGCTCACTGTGTTATCGAAGGTACTGATGAAACCATAACACAGCATTTTTTTTTTACTGCAGAAGGAGCATGTGACGTATACATAAACAATGAAAACCTTTTGTCTGTAAGGTGAACCAAGTGCCTACTAAATCGGTTTCCTCAAATGACTTAACATTGAAATGACCTGAAGTCCAGCGTGATTGGAGCGCAGGCTGAACCTTTTAAAGCTTTGAATAATACATTATCTCACTCAGATTGAGTGTCTATGTCTTGTATGATGTGTGAGCTCTGTGGCGGTGTTTCACATGACCATCTAAGGCAGGGATTTATTTATGACGTTTGATCATTGGCAGTGAGTAGAGCTGTGTATTGGCTGCTCACTCGGGATCTACTAAGATCCAACAGTGGAGCATCTCATGGGTTTTCTACAGGTACTCCGGTTTCCTCCCACAGTCCTAAAACATGCTGATTAGGTCGATCGGTGATGCAAAATTTAAACATAGAGCAGCAATCAGCTTGGATCTTGTAGCTTTGTGGAAGAGTTGTTGGCTTGTTGACAAAAAAAATTGCAAGGCCACTCTAATGGGCTTTTACTGAAATAACCCAGAAATGTTAGCTTTCTAAAATGTGGAAGAACAAACTTGTTTTTTGTAAAATATGTGCTGTGTATAACATTCCTTTTTTTATTTATCACACCTGCTTCTCTAATGTTTTATGCAATTAAAATGAAAATGTTTTACAGCTCAGTCTAAAAGATGCATCTTTACTGCTTGGTATGAAAAATCACACACAATATGTGGATAAGATACGATTGATTTTATATTAAAGTAATTCTAGTGCATTTTATAACTACTGTAAAAATACACATATAACTATCAAGTATGTTATACACAGCGTTAATGAAAGAGAAGATGGCAGTCACAAAGACTCTACACAAGAACAGCCACATCCCTTGTGGAAGAAAAAGTTAAGCTCTCATATCTCCCACTGTATAGTGGTCCAATTAATCTGTATGATCAGTAAATTTGAAAACGTTTGCATTAAAGTTTGCATGATTAAAGCTGTGTATGATTAATCAGGTAAACAGATTATTGTGCATGTTTAAATAATTGTCAAATTTAATTGTCACTATTTAATTAAAGCATAAATATACATTTTTATCTCTTATGCAGCACTAACGCAACGTTGGCCATATAGCTATGCCAAAACGGTACATATTCTACAAACTACTGCTCTTAAGATTTAGTTATTTGAGTTTAGGTTATGTAGAACATTTGGAAAGTCCTGTGATTATTGTAACTCATTGTTTGTTTATACCAGTGAGGGGAAAAAGTTCATGCTCAACTTAAGTTGCATTTTTTTTTTTTTTTTTTTTTGTGCCCAGGTCCGTTATCATGCAGTAAGGGGGTTGGTGTGTGGTTCCTGCTCCCGCTATCCCATGCCCACAGTGCCAGACTAAGGTGCTCTCCCAGGGGCCCCTCTTTCTCCCTCTGTGCCCAGAGCCATGGAGCAAACACGGGAGAAGGAGAGCGAGCGGCCGGTGCGGAACACTAAAGCTGCTCAGAGCCGCAGTACACACTCTCGCCCAACTGGTTCTGGATCGTCTGGAGTTCTGATGGTCGGTCCAAATTTCCGTGTGGGGAAGAAGATTGGGTGTGGAAATTTTGGAGAGCTTAAGCTTGGTATGTTTATATGTATAGTGTGACTCACTAAAGAAGTAAGAGGAAGTACGTCTATCATCTGTGTCCAAATTCCAAACATGGTACATTTGACTCAGAAGTTTCCAGAGTGTTTTTATTGAATTGCTACACTGTATTTGCGTTGCATTTATATTGCATTTGATGAATCGTTTTAGTTAATGGTCATAAAGACCATCCAGATTTTGAAATTTCCTGGTTCCCATTAGGAGTTGCCACAGCGGATTGTTCTTCTGTACACTACCCTGTCTTCTACATCTGCCTTTTTCACCCCAACTACCTGCATGTCTTCCTTCACCAAATCCATAGACCTCCTCCTTGGTCTTCCTCTTTTACTCCCACCTGGCACCTCAACCCTCAGCATTTTTCTACCAATATACTGTATCCTGTCCTGTATGTCCCTCCTCTGCACATGTCCAAACCCCAGGTACTTAAACTCCTCCATCTTCACTACCTCTTCTCCTTGCAACCTCACCACTCCACTGCCTGTCCTGTCATTCAAAACATAATGCGGGAAATTCAACAGTTAACTAGTAGGCTGAAAATAAGCAAATAAACATAGCAAACACTATTACAAATAATCAAAAGCGAATTGTTTAAAATATAGAATTTATTATCAATATATTATATATAATATAATATAATATATGTTAAAAATGGAAACCAATTCATTCATCTTTGGTTAGTGTGGTCCATCTTTGGTCCAATGCAGTATCTACAATGGATATAAATTGACTAGCCACTCATGTTAAAGTAGAAAAGTTTGTTGTCATTTGCATAGACTGCTCAGTATATGTCATCTAGTTCAGTGTTGTAGGTCTGTCGACAGTTTCCTTGGTAAGTCATGAAGCGTGTGCCCTTTTATGCAACACGACTATTATAAACATTTCGTGATTTCTTTTTTCTCTTCTACTGTCTAATTGTTATGATTTTTTATGATTTTTGTAATTGTGTTCTAGGTAAGAACCTTTACACCAATGAGTATGTTGCAATAAAATTGGTGAGTTATTAAGAATTTATTCTATTTTGTAAATTAGAAATCTGATTTAATTATATTGTTCATGTCATGTCACTGAATAAGGATATAATAATAGCAGTTCTGCTGTTACAGCAGGTTTTTTTAATCATGCATGGAAAAAGTATAAGGTCACCAAAGTGTCATCATTGCATTTTTTCATTGTGCAGGAACCTGTGAAATCGAGGGCACCTCAGCTGCATCTGGAGTATCGGTTTTATAAGACTTTAGGCAGCACAGGTGATTTTGAGTCACTCACTCACGCCCTGTAGCCTGTTGTAGTGTAATGATATACTTCTCTCAGTTTCACTTGTACACATGCTCACTCACTCTCATTCACATACACACACACACACACACACACACACACATACACACTTTATTATTGCAAGTCCAGGTGCTAACAGCAGCCTTCCTGCCATAGTGTTGATGAGACACATGCTCATTCTACTGATGTAAAAGAATTGTGTTAATGAAAGAATGTGTATAAACTGCAAGTGTGAATGCAAAGAGTCTCCTTGTGGATAATATCAGGCTCGTATCATGGGCGTCTGCAGTAATAATCCTGTTACTGTTGTCTGTGCTTATGTTAGATGTAGTGTAGTGTGTACCACTGAGTGGTGCCACATTTAGGTCAACAGTAACAGATTGCATCGGAGTGTGCTGCAAGTATGACATACACAGGAAGTTTAGTTTGCTGTCGTGGCTTTGGTGTGAAATGCAAGCTGGTTGAGATTCCAGTGCTTGTTTTATGCTTACATTATTATAAAGAGAGCAGAAAACGGCTGCATAATTTCTGTCTCCAAACCACAATTCCAACAGAATTTGCAACTTTGTCACAAAGTTTTACTGTAGTAGACAAAAAGGATCTACAGTAAGGTGGGAACTTACCAGTCTTCGTTTTTAATTCCGACTATTACTACTATTGGTGGGAATAAATGGTGTTCCTTTTTTGAATGAAATATTGTTTCCTTTTCTGTCTGAGCAGTCAAGCTCGTTTTTTTTCTGTGGGGTGTGGGAAGGAACATGTAACTGATGAGATTGACCACAATCATTTGGAGAGACCGGGAGAGAGTGATTGAGAGAGTGATGAAGAGGCAGAGAGTGATGGAAAAACCGGGGTAGAGCATCAGGGAACGAGAGACAGACAAGATGTTTTCTTTTTCATATCTGCACGCTTTTAATCTTGACTGATCCATGTTTGTCCCACTGCTACAGTGACTCACAGTAGCTATGCTATCAGTGGTTCTGAGAGAAGTGAGTGGGCTGTTTCTGTTTGTAGCTAAAAGAAAAAAAATTATTTATCTTTTTCTCTTTTCTATGTACACAACTTTTACTATTGGATTGTATAAAGACAATGATTTAATATAAAAGAGCATAGAGATTTCATCCAAGGTAATAAAACTGCATTGTATTTATGAGCAGCTCATCGAAATAGACTTTTTCTTGTGAATTCTCAGCCATTATTTCATCCATTGATCAATGCACCAATCAAATTAGTCATGTAAAGCTATGCATCAAATATCTGTCTTTAATACACCTTTTAAGTGGCAGTCATTTTTCAGTTAGTCCATGTGAGTGAGTGGTTCTGGCCAGTTTCTTAAAGCCAATGTGTGTGATGATTCATGTGGAGCCCGGTAAAGTCTTTCGATGATTAATACTGAAGTAGAATGATATACAGGCACTAAAACTGGTTGTCAGCATTTAAAACCTAAGACCTGGTGGCATGTTTCTAAAGTATTTTCTTCCAAGTGCATTTCACACAATTAACACCTCCATTTTCTTTCTCACTTTACAAGGTTCTTCAACATATAAGACGCACATAAAGCCATCAAGCCCATATGTCTTGCTTTGTGCATTCAGCGGATGAATATATGAGGGTTTATCATCATAAGTGTGTATACATGAAGTAGTAAATAAAGCCATAAACCTGTCGTTAAAGCTAGGGTGTAATAAATGTATGAAGTCATTTAATGCATCAAGTTGACATCATGTTTCTCAGCTCAGCATTGTTTCTGTGAAAAATCCTACTACTGTGTCCTACATAAGCTTCAGCTCAGAGATTTCATTACGATTCAGTAACAGTCATTGGCGTGCACTCAGGGCTAACAAGGAAATCAGAAACTGGCCTACATTTACAACCTAAATTATAATATCTGTGCTATTACATTGATTCCCAACAGTTTATTCTCTGCACTGCTTTCGGTATGTGTATATGGATTTTAGATTTTTTTTGTCCAATCAGATGTCAGTTACTATTTGGAGATATTTTAATGTAACCTGCCCAAAGCCTTCAGAATCAGTACTCCTAGCTCATGTTAACATTATTAAGATGTACAATGACATTTGATGGATTTTTGGCTATGCCTACTGATGGAGGAGAAATATTTTTTCCCTTTAAATTAATACTTAAATACTTTTTCAATATAGACTTTTACCGGAAAGAGTTTAGTCAACACTAACCAATCAAATTGAAAATAACCAATCAACCTAATATAGATGTTTTTGGTCTGTGGGAAACCAGAGTACCCGGAGAAAACCTAAACAAGCACGGGGAGAACATGCAAACTCTGCACAGAAAGACATTGTGTTTAGTATAGTATTAATGGTTTCTATAATCTCATTGTAATAGTGACTGTATTGAGAGGTGATCATCATGGTATTATATACCATGGTGTATCAGTAATAGTGGTATAAATCCCCATTGAAAGCCACATTATTGTGAGAGACACAACTCTGTGCATCATACAGTATATTATGCAATATATAATCAGAGTAGAGCAAATATATTTATAGGCTATTAAGCTGACATTTTTTATTTTAATCGATTCTGTATGATAAGGATTTTATTCCAGAGTGAAAAGGGTGCTGATCACTAGGCATAATTTTGATTACTGTTATTGGGTTACGGTTTTTAACCAGTGGTTTGATCATTTTATACAGTTTGTACACATCTCAGGAGGAATTTTGTCCCACTCCTTTTTGCAGATTCTCTCCAAGCCATTAAGGTTCCGTTGCTTACATATGTCAACTTGAAACTTCAGATCCTTGCACAGATTTTTTTTAATGGTATTATGGTCTGGACACTAATGTATTTTTTTTTAAAAGCCACTTCCTTCTTGTCTAAGACATGTTTTGGGTCTGTGTCGTGTTAGAATACCCATCCAATGCCATAACCGAGGGATGGGGGTACTTACTCAACACTTGACAGCACATTGCTTTGTTGATGTGGTAAAGTTGTCTTGCCCCTTACACATTAATCAAAGCATAATGTTTCCATTTTGATGTCTGACTGTGGAGATGGTGTTCTTGGGGTTATAAACAGCACTCATCCGCCTCCCTGCACACAGAGTTGAGTTGATGCCAACACGCTCAATTTTGATCTCATCTGACCACATCATTTCCATTTCTCTCTTGAATCATCCAGATGTTTATTGGCATACTTCAGACAAGCTTTAATGTGACTTCTTGTACAGGGGTCCTTGCTGGCACTGCAGGATTTCTGTCCTTAGCTGATCATCATGACCAGATCCTCATGTGTATTTTCGGAATTACTGAGCTCCATGGTGCCCATTCTAATATTGTTTGGTCTACAGTCTTGTCCCTGATTTACTTAGACAGCTCTTTGATCTTGGCCATGGTGTACAATTTGGAATCTGATTGGTTGATTTACTTGATTGATTTCTGTAGACATGGCTTTTCTACTTGTAATAAGCTGCGATTAATCACACTTGCTTTAAGAGAATGGTCTAAATCTCAGTTTATTACCTGTATAAAAGATACCCAAGAGTAAGAAATTTTGCATTAATTGGAAATCTTCTAATAAGATTTAGATTTTTCTTCTGTCTCTCACTATTAGAAGAACGTGACCCCTAAAATTATAGACCGATCTTTCCTTTTAGTGGGAAAAAGTACAAAATCAGCAGGGGATCAAATCATTCTCTCCCACTGTACATTTATCTATTTTTATTACTTGTTAAAGAAATTGAGAATAAATCCGATTTAGTGCTTTATCTTGACTATATGTGGACAATAGTAACATTTATTCAGGCTGTTTGACTGATCCGTTCATGGTTGTATTGGCATCTTGTGCATATGAATGAATGGTGTGAACTTGCTACAATTTTTACAAATAACTTTATCATAACTTTCAAATACCTTACAGATAACACACTTAAGTCATTCATTGAGAGATGACTAAGCATAAATAGCATAGCATAGCAAGCTTAAAAGCAGTTTGTGTAGCTGCTTGTCTGTTCCTATGCATCATAACTTAAAACTCAGTTTTCACTCATGTCTCATTGTACAATGTTACATGTTTTCTGGGATTTGTGATTCATCACTTTATTATGTTGGCTGTTTTGTGTTAAGTGTCCTTAACAGTGGAACCAGAATGTGTGTGTCTCATCATAAACCATCGGCCATTATTCATGTATTTACATGTTAATTTTTACACTGTAACAAATAATTAAAAGACACAGTTATCGACCTAACTTTGGTAATACGTATTGTTTTTTAATTGGGTTTGCTTTTATTTTTCCAAAATTTAGCTTATTCGGTCATTAAATTTACACCTTTTTTATTGTTTTGCTAATTGTTGCGTGATTTACCTACTCACAATCTTCTCTTGCTCTCTCAGTGGAAGGTTTGCCACAGGTATACTACTTTGGCCCCTGTGGGAAGTACAATGCAATGGTTCTGGAACTGCTAGGTCCCAGCCTAGAGGACTTGTTTGACCTGTGTGACCGAACATTCTCCTTAAAGACAGTCCTGATGATTGCCATTCAGCTGGTAAGCATTGATTTCATTAAAGGATCAAAAAGCCTCATAAGGCTCATAATTCTGTGATCTGTCCTTCGAGTGGTATAGAATATAGCACTTGTCTGATTGCATGAGTGGATCCCAAATTCAGTCATGGACTGTTTTTGTCATTTTTGCAGAACATCTGACTCTTCTTGTGAGAGGTCTATTAATCAGCCGACAAGTTGAATCAGATGTGTTTTATAAGAGGAACACAAAATTGAGTATCGTGTTGTCTCTGATATTTGCACCTGCTCATAATGAACATCCTGATCAAGCTTTCACCTGTAAATAAGACCATATGGAGTTTAGAAAACGTTTTCTTTGTGTGTACAGATAACTCGAATGGAATATGTCCACTCAAAGAACCTCATCTACCGAGATGTTAAGCCAGAGAATTTCCTAATTGGACGCCAGTGCAGTAAAAAAGAGCATATAATCCACATAATTGACTTTGGTCTTGCAAAAGAATACATTGACCCAGAAACCAAAAAACACATACCTTACAGAGAACACAAGAGCCTTACAGGCACAGCGCGTTACATGTCTATCAACACACATTTGGGGAAAGGTATGTACAAGAATTCGCAAGCACTTAATGATTTATTCTAAGCAGTAATCTGCAGGACATTGCTGCAGCAAGTTTATAGCTTGTATATTGACTAATTTAAATGAAAAAAAAATGTATTCTAGAGCAAAGTCGACGGGATGACCTAGAAGCACTCGGCCACATGTTTATGTACTTCTTGCGAGGCAGTCTGCCATGGCAGGGTCTAAAGGTGAGGGTGACTGGTGGCAAAATTTCTTTAACTGTAATTTCAATTTTTTTTATTAACATGTATTTTGCAAGCTGGGATAAAGACAGTATGAATTTTCATTCCTGTGCAATAGGCAGACACTTTGAAAGAGCGCTATCAGAAAATTGGAGACACCAAACGAAACACACCCATTGAAGTTCTCTGTGAGAACTTTCCAGGTATCTTTTTTCTCCCTCTGTCTCTTGACGTTTTTTCATAGTTTTTAAATTGTATTTTATGAAAAAGTAGCCTGCTGTCCAGTTGGGAATATAAGTTTTTATTTTGTAAATAATTTCTACAATAGAAATTGTTTTGAATTTACATTTGAGCAAAGTAGGTTATTTTCTTTCAAAGTAAAATATATCAGCAGGAAAAAAAAAAAGTTGTAAAAGAAAAACAACCCATACCTAATAATCAATAAAACTATTTTACATGTTTATGTACAGCAATGTGCATGTCTACAGTAAGCACAATCAGACTTAATTGCATTTAATAAACCTTAAATTTCATATTGTGACAATAAAACGTATGTGAATAGGATCTTCATACTGTTTGTTTTTTTGTTTTTTTTAAACATTTATAGAGGAGATGGCTACCTACTTGCGTTATGTACGGCGCTTAGATTTTTTTGAGAAGCCTGATTATGAGTACTTAAGGACTCTCTTCACCGAACTGTTTGAAAGGAAAGGATATGCGTTTGACTACACATACGACTGGGTCGGCAGACAGATTGTGAGTATTATAATGTGAAGAGTTTGTAGACGCTAATTTATAATCCTTTTGCATGTGTTAATTAAATAGTAGATCAAATATTTGATTAAAGTGAAACGCTGATTTTGTGACGCGTTCTTTGTAGCCAAGCGCAGTTGGGTCAGTTCAAGTGGATTCAGGAGCCTCTGCCATCACAAGAGAATCTCACAACAATAGAGATAGGCCTTCACAACATCAGCCACTGCGGAACCAGGTAGCTCACATAAGGGTGATTTTATATATTAGTATGCACATAAGGAATATTGTTATTTAGATCTGTTTAGATGTTTAACGCTATGTTAGGTATGCACTGTATTGAACAGTGTAAATGAGAGGCTCAAACCAACAGTGGGATCAGGAAGTTAACCTTGGAGAGCGAAATTAATTTCCATCCTGGAAAAGCTCCAGCCCCACCCCCTTTTGCCAGCAGCGTCACTACATCCTGATTTACTGTACTGCCTGATCTCTATTGGCTGAGCTGAAGTGGTGCTACTCTGTCTGTCCTGCTGCTGCTGTAGCTGATGTCTGACTGCTCCTCCACTACCGCAATCACCCAGCGTTATAGTTTAGCCAAAATATATGAAAATTACTATTTTTAGGCTTAAGGTATCGATTATATTTCTATACTTTTGTTTCTAAATATAGTAAGATTTATAAAATGAAGAGAATTTTGTTTCAGGTGAAAAATAAGCCATACTATGATTATAGGTCCAAAGACAATAAAGGTCTCATTTAAAATTCCCTATAGTACAATAGACCAGCTACAGCCATGAAATATGTAAACAGTAAAAGAATACAGGAATGGGTAATGCGTTGTTTTGTACTGATTTTAGAGGACAGCGTTACCGGAGCTGCACTTGTTGTTTTTGCTGAAAAGAATGTCTGAAAGGAGAGATGAATCACGCTGTGTATTACCAGCTTTGCATAATCATATTTATTTGAACAGTGCTCATTAGCTCATTTACAGCCAGCCCAGATACATGCTACTAGCTTATGCCTTTTCTATTCTTTTCAAGCCAGTTGAAGTTATTTTAACTTTTCTGCTTTTTTTGTGTGTGTGTGTGTGTGTGTGTCTAACACTTTTCTGTCCTGCCTCTGTCTTCACCGTGTTTGTTTTGTGCTTTGTACGTGCAATGCATGGCCACCTGCATCCCTTTCTTCTATCTATCTATCTATCTATCTATCTATCTATCTATCTATCGCTCTCTCAACCGCTTTTCCTGTTTGTCTCTTTCTCTCTGTCTGTCCCGTCTATATCACTCTGGCTTTTTATGCTTTGTGGGTGGGCAGGCGGTCAGCTCGGCGCACAGGGGAGCATGGGACACGCAGCCTCATCGGCACACCAACCTGTCTTACCTGAGCTCATATATGGCTTCTGACCGGCATGGGTGCTCTGCACAGGTAAAGCAAGGATCATTATGCACCGTCCGTCACCTTGTCTCTGCCGCACTGCCAAAAGCCAAAGCATTGCTGCTTATTTTCTTGCTAATTTCTTCTTTCTTTCCTTGCAACTAGCAGAGTAGTAGCCTCATTGGTTCGACTACTTACAAGTCTACACTAGTATATTTTATGTGTGTTACAGGATACACAAATATATGTTCCAAATAATAAGCAGCAAAGTAATCTGTATAGAATGGTAGATTTAAGGTATGCTATTATGGTCTAAAATATATGGTGCCTTTTTTACTGACTGTAAATACGTCAGATTTTATTTTGTTTATATTTGATGATATTTTTCATGATACTGTGACTAATGTATGTAGTTTTGGTTATGAATGCTTTATTCATTAAAATAAAATTTCCGGTAGTAGAAGAAAGGTACACATAAGGGAAACGGCTGTCTTTCATGCTAATATTTGCTTGTTGAATACTCTCGCAGCTACTGCATAACAAGGTTCTCTACTAGATTTCGCTGTGTGGCTGTGAAAGTTTGTGATCATAAGTGAAATCAGGTGTGTTGCATGGTCTGAGGTTCAAGCGATGTTCCTGTCTACCCTAATAGGTGTATGATCCTGTTAACACACTATATTCATGAGCTTTATGCACAGAAGCATTGTCATGCTCAAAAAATGTTTATATGATGTAGTACGGTGCATTACGGTTTTTCTTTGATGAAACAAAACATTCTAAATGACTGTGCGTCCATTAAGAATCCACAAACATATGATACAGTATTTTATTATCGTTCAAAAGCTACAAATGGTGTATTTCTTTGCCTCGTAATAGATAGATGGATGTGTGAATAAGTATGCTGATGAAGCACCCCCCTAGGCAATTTTTTTAAAGTGTGAATGTTGCTAGGGATGGAGAAGAGCTTCCACATTGCTTTATTTTTATATTTATGAGTCATTGTGTGGTGCATTGGTGTTGTATATATTTTTAGAACTACATACAACTATTCTTCTTCTGGTCATTCTTGGGAACAAAAACTTGGCTTGCCAAGGGTATTCAATAGCCATGACAAACTCCCCAAAACATTTATGATAACCTAACAATAAAACAAATGAAAATTTTTGAAACTTAATTTATCCATAAATGCGATGTTTTCCCTGTTTCAGCAGCTGCAAAACTTACTACAGTGTTTGAAACATTGAATTTATCGTTGTTATTTCATCTTGATGTACACATTAACTGTTTTTTCTGTGTTGCAGGTGATCAGCTCAACTAATGGCGAGTTGAATGCAGTCGACCCTTTGGTAGCCCACTCCAATGCACCAATAACAACACAGCCAGAAGTGGATGTGGTGGATGAAGCCAAGTGCGTTTCTTTTCTTTTCTCTTGTGCAGGGGTCGTGAACCTTTTTGACTCAGAGAGCCATATATTTGTAAATTTATTTCAGCGAGAGCCATATAATATATTTTTAGACTGATTCAAAAGGGGGCGTTTACCTGTTTACCCAGCAACGGCCAACATAGGCTATTATCATCCAACTAAAATAATGGACATGTAATGGATTAACGGAGATCGGATCCATGTTGCAGATAACATGTATTTATTGACTCCCAGACTGAACACAAAATGAACCCAAAACATGGGGTTACTCAGGAGCAAAGGGACAAAACACGGGGTTACTCAGGAGCAAAGGGACAAATAGCAAGCAAGAACATACATTATCAACAGCACTTCATGATCCTTAATAATTCTCAATGCACACATCACCGTGTCGCCTAAAATAATGCGTCATTGCCCTGGCAACCAAATCCTGGACAATGACGCTAAACAAGGGGGAGGGGCTAGGTCTGATTCCTCACATGACAATTGCTCCTGCAGCCAACTGCAGCCCTGAACAGGACATGAGCAGTGGAAAATCGATGGATGGATTGAAACAATTGATATTTTATGGTTTATAAGAAAAGCCAAAATCTGCGAGCCAGATGCAATCATCAAAAGAGCCACAGGTTTCCGACCCCTGCTCTAGTGTATCCTTGCGGTCTTTCTACCGTTATTTGGTGGGGACTTGCTGATTCTCTTTTGAACCACCTCATTTTCATCATCTATTCATATCCCTGCGTTTGCCTTGTATGGTGTCTGTGTGTTACATTTTCTTTTGACCTCTATATGTCGCATGCATTTTCACTTCACCATGTATGCGTGTGTAGTATTAATCTCTATCTCTCTCTCTACGCTTTCTATAGCTGCGTGAAAATGCTCAACTTGTGGTGAGTCTTTCTTTCCCTGTACTCATCCCAGATCAGGGACGGGCACACAGGGGGACCGCTAGTATTGACCTAGGGAGCTTACGATGTACGTAATCCGGTACTTGACCAAACTGGCTGGCATGGGTCTCTTGTCTCAGACTAGTTAGGGTTAACGAATATTGTTTATATTGAATACGTTGATAATTATTTGGTGTTGAAATAACACTGTATAAGGCAGCAGCCCAAAAACTATCCAATGCCATATGTATTATTTCTCAGCAGCATGTGCATACATCGTCTTACTAACGGCCATATGTTGTTGTCGTCTTGTATTATTGTGTGTGTTTTACTTCATGTGGTTCACATGGTGACCTTCACAAGCCCACCAATCGCTTATAATCTCTTTTAATTAGTAATAAAATCTAGAGCATGATTTCAACATTTAGTTTTAACACAAGTTTTTCTCTCCTCTCTTCAGGTGCTGCTGCTTTTTCAAGCGTAAAAGGAAGAAGAGTTCCCCGAGGCACAAATGAGCTAATATACTCTTCTTTTTAACTGCACTGCTGATGTGAGCCTCTCTGCTGAGCCACATTTAACAGCTGGACATTTTTAAGGCCAAGTAATACAGTACATCCAGCGGCCCTGCAAGGATGTTAAGCTTCTTAACAGTCCAGAGGCACCTGGACAGGCCTGTCTCTCCTTTGCACTCTTTTAATTTGCCTTTTCATTCTGATATTCTTTTATTTATGTATTTTAATGGGGTTTTTTTTTAATGTCTGACTATATGGAGCTGGTCAGTAAAGGACAGTTGTGCTGCATTTTGTTCTAAAGAGTTGTATTTTGCTAAGGACATTTTACAAATATTCAATAATTTTAAGGAGTTTTCTTGTTGTTGTGCTTTGCCTGGTTATTTTATTTTAGTTTATTTTTAGTTTATTTTCCCTGCCTCCTAATAATTTTGGACAGAGAGGAAGTCATTGCCTGGTGGTACCTGGACTCAATAGCACAGCTTATTTCCATTTCACTGCAGTTGTCATTTGTGTCGTTTCGATTCTAAATGTCTGTTTACTGTATGCATTCTGCCTTACTTACACCCGTTCACACATAAGCACTGTGTCATCACCGAATAACTCATTTAAAGCAATGTTCAAACCTCCACAAGCCAGTAAAAGTCACATCGAAATGAATGTACTACACTGGAGACAAATATTACTGCATGTCAAAGTGCAACATACACCAGTATGTATAGGCCGATGAATCTTTAAAGGAGTTTCGCATAGATGACTGGCTTGCGAGAGATTTTACAACCAAAATCTAAAAAAAATAAAAATACGACTTATTATATTGAAGTATTTATTCTGAAGGTATTTGTGGCATGTAAAATGTTTAATTAGGTAACAAAAGCTATATTTCATGGAACTGTGTATTTAATCGTATTGTACTGCTTGCATGATCCAATTCATGGCTTCTGTTAATGCATTTACAGCAGGAAAGTAAAAGCGGAAGCTTAAATCAGTGCCACTCGTTTTAGGCTTCAGCCTGTAGCACACATCTGCTGTACTTTTAGCTTTAAATGTGTGATACCCATTCTCGACGTCTTAATCGGTAGAATCCTCTATCATGTAAATTTTTTTTCCATAGTTATTTTCTTATGTTATTATACATTATACATTAGGAGATACATTAGTTTACAAGCTATAGTCTTCATGCAGATGAGGCCAACAGATTCAGTTGTATAGGAAGTGTACATCGTTTTGTGGTATCAGTATCATGAGGGAGGTATCACTTTTCTATGCCTCAAGTCCTGATTAAACTGTCCAATGTGTTAAAATCAGCGCTGCACTCACACGGGGCCAGATCAGTATGACTATTTTCTGTGTAACTATTCCATTTGAAAGTCTAAAAAGCTCCTATCTTACCTACTGTATGTAAATGCCCGAATGAACTGAAGCCCTGTCATAACTTGACCTGTGATTTACCTGCAACTGATATTGCTCATTTATTATTAGAGAAAAACCTATAATGTGTCATTTTCTGGATTAACACATCTATATTTTGGTGACGGATTTTAGCTTTAGTCCTGAAACTTGCATTTGTTTGTTTAAAAAGCAGCCACCCGTTTATAGCATTCATTCTATTACAGAACTTTTGTACTGTATTTATTTGGTTTGTGAATATGGATTAATAATTGCATCTTAACTGGCAGAGGTTTTTTCAGATTTTTGCCTTCTAAAGAAATTTATTTATTTTGTATTTAAGGAACCATGCCTCAAATGGGAAAGTGTATGGTGTGTTTCTGTGCATTTACAGTTCATATAAGTGTATGTGGTCACTTAATTTGTAATATTATTGATTGTGAATATTTGTGAATATTTTTAATTCCTTTATGGGGAGAACACTGAGGTCTCTACAGCACCTCCTGGTGGGGTGAATGACTTGATCTGTGCTTTTCTCCTAATTTAGCCATATGTGGTAAATGTATCTGTGTATATATATGTGTATAATGATCGTTTCAGTAAAATCTTTTAATTTATGTCTTAAATTGTTTTGTTTGGACTTGAACCAGTGTTGAAATCATTGTATTAGCTGAATGTCTTTATAAAGAATTTTAGACCAGGTGGCGTAGGACCAGATTTCCATTATTTTGTGTTTATTTTAGTTATGAAACTAATCATTCATTGTTATGTTCCAATTTGTTGTTGTTATTATTATTGTTGTTGTTGGGTCAAAAGGATTAGCTTGTCTGTAACTTTGCCTTTGGCATAGATGTCAGTATCTGCTTTGAATCATATAAACACTGGTTCACTAGGTCATTGTGGAAAACTTTGTATTTCTGCACCACTAGTTTGGCATCCACGTCCATCATGATTTGTCAACAGTTCAATGCTTTGCTTACTTTTCTGTTTAATTCCTGAGCGCATTGAGATAATGCAATCACATAAACACATGCCCTACAGAAACCAAGGCATGTTCAGAGAGATCATTTCTTGTGAGTAAACAGTAATTTTCCCTCAAATATATATTTTCCCGCGAAAAACCATATGGCCTGACTCACACATTATGCCTTATTAAAAAAGCTTTTTAACAAAATAGCAACTGGAAAATGTCATTGTACCATTAGAAATGTATTTATTTAGATTCAACTTTAAAAAGACAGTCAATTTTTTTTTATCTTGTACCCAAGGATAGAAAATCCACCAATAAAACTCTGTTGACATCAGGCAGACTCTGTCCTGATGTAAATGATGTAAAATATTTGCCTGTTTGCTGGTATAATGATGAAGCTGGATAGTATTTTATCTCTGGCCTGACCTGTTGACAGCAAGCTTACACAAACACTTTAAAGATAAGAAAATTGAATGTGAAAGTGAAGGGGACATTTTCAAAAACATTATTTTATTTGAACCATGTTTTGGATGCTGTTAATGAGGATTTCTAACCAAACTGTTTGTGTACAGTTGTATTGGGCCTTGATAAAGCCCAATGTGTCTGGATAAAGCAAGACCCTAAACATGTATTATTGATAGTGTGTAAAATGTTGAATGTCATTTCCAAATTTTATTCTTATGCTTTAACTGTGCTAAAGGGCTCCAGTGGAAAAATATCATTAGTTTTTGAAGGTTTAGCAGGTTTTGTGTTCAGACAGACAGACAGCCTCTCAGTGTAATAGACATTGTTCAGAGGCACACTTTTTATTCCTTCAACCCAGAGGGGTAGCTCAAGATTGGACCCTTTTTTAATGTAAAATAAAAAAGATCGCTCTCCTACCCTTCAATTGGTGTCTGAGTCCTATTATTTGATTGAAAATAAAAAAAAATTATTATATATATAAAGCATACATATAAATACATATAAAGCATCCTTGCCTATTTTTCTAAGTGTTATAACCTTAATTTCATTAAGATGTCAAAGGAACTGAAACATTGCACATTACCGGAAATTGCACATGGTATTATAGAATTCAAATATTGTAGTTATTGAGTATATACATGTAATGTAATATATATATTCATTCATTCATTCATCTTCTTACCCGCTTATTCCCGAATCCGGGGTCACGGGGGTCTGCTGCGCCTATCC
>JAOTRA010000008.1:8175036-8187021 GCA_026260255.1 Pseudolaguvia tuberculata | reverse complement strand
CAAGCGCGGGGAGAACATGCAAACTCCACACAGAAAGACCCCAGACCTGGGAATCGAACCCGGGACCTTCTTGTTGTAAGGCGAGCGTGCTAACCACTACACCGATGCATGTTCACGGTATTAATGCACTGACCCAAAATCCAGCGGGATGACATGGAACTCAAGGGCAACGTGTTGTGCAATATCTTTTATGTAGCATGCATCTTTCTCCCAGTGTAAACAAGGCACAGTACTTTTGTTTAACATTATCATGCCAGATCTGTGCTGATGGCATTGAACACATAGCGTCATGAACGCACACTCATGTTTCATGTTTGGAAAATCTGTTTTTTTTAAAGCAGTAATTTATGTTTTTGTGTTTGTGAGTATTCTATACAGGGTTTGCTTAAATGGCTAAAATTTCAAACTGTCTTTAATATATTGTGGACCTGCATACATAACTCCTTTAGTGAATCTCACTAAGCACCAGGCACTGAAGTTATTTGTTTACTAGTGTTAAGTCTTAATTAATAATATATGGGTATGTCATTAAACAATGATGCATTTTTTAGATGCACAAAATTAGCTCATTTCATATGTGATGCTTGCTGCAGTTCAACATATGTTGCTTTAAAACCTTTTTATATTCATTAATTAATCCATTCATTCATCTTCGAATGCACTTAATCCCTAATTAAATACAATTTTAAATGAGCATACAGGACACGATGGCACACTAGCTTGCAGGTGGCCTATGTCTATCTTCTGAGACTCTGCCTCTCTAATCCATCCCTTTTCCAGCAAATCACATTACAGACCTGATGTTAATTAGTTAATTATAGTTATGTTCTTCTAGCTGAATGTATCGCTTTTCAGCCCTTTGTTGCCCCAATGTTTGTTTGAGACCTGTAGCATGCATCAAATTTAAAATGATCTTATTATTTAGTGCATAAAAGTGTAGAATCTGTGTAAATATTTATGTTTTGTTTAATAAAATATTGGCTCACATGATTTGGAAGTCTTTTAGTTTTTCATTTTATTTAACTATAAAAACTTCACAGCATTTCTGGACTTTGTGTTGAATTTAATTTTGATTTGATGTACTGCATGTAATCAACAGGACAACACACGAATTTCTTTTTGGAGCGCTGGCCGAGCTTGTAGATAATTCAAGGTATCTCTTCCTTTATTTATTTTTCAGTAAGAAATAATGATTGCCTTAGATAGAGAAATGTCATTATTGTATTTTATCTACAGAGATGCAAACGCTACAAGGATCGACATTTATACAGGTACTGAACATGACTTAGACATTTGAGTATTTTGAAACGGATTCTAATATCCACCAAGACACTTAATTTATTAATTTACCATGTTACCCAAATTAATTATTTTGTTGAAATTGAACATTCAGAAAAAAGAGCAGACCTTCGAGGGGGCTTTATGCTTTGTTTTCTGGATGATGGGACTGGAATGGACCCGGGTAAGTATATGTTATTTTATAAAACTCATTCTTAAAACTCTGCCTACAGCAGTTTTCAGCAGACATGTAATAATATTTTAGATTTATAAGTATAAAAGCAAATCGCATTTGTAATCTTATTTGTTTAGGTGAAGCAACACACGTCATTCAGTTTGGCAAATCCAGTAAGAGGTTTCCTGAATCCACACATATCGGCCAGTATGGAAATGGTCTTAAATCGTAAGTGAAAACCAGAAGTTCACACATTTCAATATCATTCTTCCATTCTACAATTTCATTTATGTTTCTTTCTTTTTTTTCCAGTGGGTCAATGCGTATCGGCAAAGACTTTATCTTGTTCACAAAGAAAGATGACAAATTAACTTGTTTATTTTTGTCCCGAACATTTCATGAAGAGGAGGGACTGGATGAGGCAAGACATTTTTAGTATTTATTAATAAAGCATATTTGTGTTTTATGCAACTTTCATTGCTATTTCTAAATAAATAGAAAATCAGTGGGCTCCATTTGAAAAGCAGCGGTATGTATATAAGAGACATAAATAAACATGGTTGTTACTTTTATTGAAAAACAAATGAGAACAATTGAGATCCTGCTGACTTTAATTAAGCAATTAAAACTGTCTCTGCTTATCTTTTAAAGGCAATAAGGGTTTCTAGTCTAATAATTTAAAGATCATGGGATTGGATATTTTATTTAAAGCATGTAAAATATTGTAGTTTATAATTGCTCAGTTCTTAAATTTTATGGTTTGCTTTTGGTTTTATCATTACATAAATACAAGATAGATTAGTATAATTAACTAGAACTACAGTGGGAAGTGGTGGCTTAGTAAATAAAGTGTTGGACTGATACCGGGGTTTGATTCCCACCTCCACCAAGCAACTACTTTGGGCAAGGCCTTTAACCCACAATTGCTCAGTTGTACAAGAGATCAAATGTAAGTCGCTCTGGATAAAAGTGTCTGCGATGTACTGTAAATGTAGAACTAGTTAATTATAGAACATAGTAAATACCCAGTCTTTATTGTGTACAAGGAAGAATCTTTTATGATATTTTTACAGTCTCCTTCTTGCATTTTTATAGGTCATTGTTCCATTGCCTAGTTGGGATCTAAAGACCCAGCAGCCTCTTACTCAAGACCCAGAGAAATATGCGATTGAGACAGAGCTCATTTTTAAATACTCTCCTTTCAAGAGTGAAGAGCAGCTCTTTCAGCAGTTTAAAAAAATCGAAGGAGCCAGTGGTATGATCTCTCAAAAGCGCTTATTCAGTCATATGACTTTCAGCATGTGCAAGTGTATTTATCTTTGTGTACATTTTTAGGGACACTTGTTGTTGTGTATAATTTAAAACTTATGGATAACAGAGAGCCGGAGTTGGATGTGGAGACAGATCACCAAGATATCCTAATGGCAGGGACACCAGTAGAGGGAGTGTGAGTATTTTAGGCAATTTCAGATTTGACTCATCTCTATTATCTTATTTATTGATTTTTAATTGAATTTTCTGTTTGTCCTTTGCCTAAATAAGTTAACATTTGTTTTTGGAACAGGAAGCCAGAAAGACGGTCATTTCGTGCTTATGCAGCTGTTCTCTACATCGATCCTAGGATGAGAATCTTTATTCAGGGACACAAAGTCAGGACCAAAAGACTCTCCTGCTGCTTATATAATCCAAGGTGTATATATAGCATGTGTTCATGAAAATATCCCTTATAATCTTGTTATTAAGACATACTTTGTGTAAGTGGCTGAAAAGCGAGTTAAATAAATGTTAGCTTTTATGTAACATTACATTGAAATATCATTTAAAGTCACATTAGGGAAGTGTTCACCCTTTTTCCTTTTTTTCCCTCTACAATGTCACACATAATGTGGGTTAGAGTAGTATTTGTATAATTGAATTTCTTTACAGACCTAATTTACAAAAAGCTAGTAAGGTATAGCATGACAGTCATTTTTTTGTGCCCTGTGTTTAGACGAGGTATGTAATTCTTTTTACTTTATAGGGTAAAATGTTCACAGAATGAAATTTTAGTGAATGTCTGTTTGCTTTTTTGCAGGATGTATAAATACACTTCAACACGTTTTAAAACGCGTGCGGAGCAGGAAGTTAAAAAAGCTGATCACCTTGCAAAACTCGGTAAGTTAAAACGTGCCTGTGCTTTGTAAAAGGCCCTAGTAAGACTAATACCTGGCCAGACAAAAAATTTGATTAACATGTGAAAAAATTGTCAAGTCAATATATCTGTCTGATGTTTTATTCTAAAGCGGAAGAGAAGGCCAGAGAGGCAGAAAGTAAATCTCGCGCTCTTGAATTAAACCTGGAAAACGATTTGTCTAAAGAGGCCAGGGTGAGACTTCACTAACTGTCTATTGAAAATGACCATTGTTGTAGACTCTATGATCCAGAGCAAATGATCAAATAAACACAGTTTAGGAATAAAATACACATGGGTCTGACTGCAGACCCTTAAGGACTTTTAATAAGTAGTAATAAATCTAACTGTTAGTTATTTAATCGTAGGAACATATTATTTAGTTTCATTTTTAGTTTTAGCCCACAGATTTTACTTTCAGTATGTATGCAGATTCATCTGCTTTTTTAAATTGTTGCCGTCTGTTTAATTTTTCAGGCTGCGTTGAGAAAAGCACAAGATTCTTCTATGGCTCTACGTGCAGAGGCTAATAGAAAACAAGCCATTCATGCTTCTAAACAGAAGTATGGCCAACACATACACACAAACAATGACAAAATTGACAAAATAGCCAAAGTCCACTTGTGTCAAACAAAAGATTTAGAGAACAGTCGATAAAAATAAATGTGTAAAAACTCTTGTAATTGTAACTATATTTACAAGCATGTGAAATAGCAACAACAAATAAGTTTTAACTTGGCTAGTTTGCCACCATAACTTTCAATCAAAGAACCACATTACACTACTGATAGTGACCTTTAGCCATTATCGTAAAGCCCAGCAGCCTGGTTTTATTATTATTGCTGATGCTAAAGTTATTGATGCTGTTACAGCAATTTAAGATGAATTCGACCTGCTACTGCAAACATAAACTGCAATCAACCAACATTCCATAGGCATTAAAAAAAAATTATGCTCATCCCTTGTGGAGGAACTCTGCTCTGTTTTTTGAATACACATAAGTATATCTTTTAATGTCAGAAAGAGCACAGGTATGATGCCATAGGGCCCTTGTAAAAAAAGATTAACATGCTGATTGCTTACTTTCCTGTTGCAGAGCACTAAAGGAGCCAAAAGAGTTAAATTTTATATTTGGTGTTAACATTGAAAGGCGAGACCAAGACGGCATGTTCATCTATAACTGTAGTCGTCTCATAAAAATGTATGAGAAGACAGGACCGCAGCTGGATGGAGGAATGTAAGTCATTGTCAATGTAAAACTTTCACTTGTTTTATTACATTTTATTAAATGTTATCATTTTTCAAAGATTTTTCTTCCCACTTGGATTGTATTAGTTTGAAAATATAAACCTTTTAAAATCCTCACATTGAAAGAGTTTACAGAAGTTTGATATATTTCATTAAGTTTAAATAATTTTAATCAAAATAGTGTACGAAATATTATTGGTTAATAATTGTTTTTTTATTACTATTATTTTCTGACATGCAGATTTCAGCGTTCCATTTTGCTGGTGGGCTGCATTCACTTTCGACCAGTGATTTAATACTGCAAATCTGAAATGTACATATCTTCTGATGGTGGTATAGGAGTTTGAATGCAATGTTTGCATATTTCAGGGCATGTGGAGGAGTAGTAGGGGTAGTTGATGTTCCCTACCTCGTATTAGAGCCAACGCATAATAAGCAAGATTTTGCAGATGCGAAAGAGTACAGACATTTACTCCGAGCTATGGGAGAATATCTTGCCCAATACTGGAAGGACATTGGTATAGGTGAGTTTATGAAGTCTTTTTCAAGCTAAATTAACCATGATTTCCATCCCTATATAAACTGCTGAATTGTTCAACTATATAGCTCAGAAAGGCATAGTAAAGTTTTGGGATGAGTTTGGCTACCTGTCAGCCAACTGGAATGCTACACCTTCAAATGAACTCCGGTTTCGCCGGCGCAGAGCCATGGAGATTCCTGTGACAATACAATGTGGTATGAGGATAAATTCTAGTTAATGACTAATAATAGTTAAAGTGTTCTTTTTATATAATCATCATGTCCAACCCCTTTTTCTGTTCTCTTAGACAAATGTCTGAAGTGGCGGACATTGCCATTTCAGATAAATGCTGTGGATAAGCGTTACCCAGACAGTTGGGTCTGCCTTATGAATCCCGATGGAACCCAGGATAGGTACAGAAACAAAAGCGCTATTAGGATTTGACTGATATTTTAAGTCCCTCTTCATATTATCTGCACAGAATCACCTCTGTCTATGTTCTGTCATTGTTACAACCCAAATTCTGAAAACGTTGAGACAATGTTTGAGAAAATTTCAATAAAATGAAAACTAAGACAAATCACAAACCAATATTTAACATAAATGAATTTATTCAGACTTAAACTGTTTCAACTATTAACTGATTCCGGCTGTAAATGACACAGATTTGTCTCGTACCATTTTTGACGTTAGGTGTGACGCCCCAGAGCAAAAACAAAATGTACCAATTGGTATTTTGAAAAAAGACACCAAGACCTCACAAGACAAACAAAAGGAGCTCTCTGAAAAAATTCGCCAGCAGCAGGAGAAATTGGAAGCTCTGCAGGTCTGTCATAGATTTAATGATGAAGTATAAATTGTTGTCTGTGCCATCTAATTCAAATAATTGCATCACCTTACATTACAGAAAACCACAACTATTAAGTCAGCTGCAGATATTAAACAGCTCCCACTAGAGGTCAGTGCAAAGAATGCAGAAGAGCGTACGCCTCAGGTACTATTTTTATGAAAACCTTTTTTTCTTTTGATTTCTGAAATTTGATTATGCTTCAAATTTGGCATGCTACATTAAATATTATAAAAGACCCGTACAACGTTAGAAAGTAGAAATGGTGTTTTTTTGCATGCAAACACATGCTTATTTGCGCTGAAGAATGTGGATTGCTTGTTTTCTCTGTTAGACTGCCGTTCGGTCATCGCAGCGTATGGCAGCTCGTCCCCGTTCGCCACCCCTTCCCGCTGTGGTGAAAAATGCTGTCAGCCAATCATCTTCAGCAAAAACTCAGACTCAAAAATCAACAGGACATTCACGTCCAAGTAGAACACTATCAGCTGCTTCTGCTCCAGCCAAAGCCAAAACAGCTCCCACCCCAAAATCAGCAAAAGCCACTGCAAAATCTATGCCCACAACACCTAAAGCATTAACTCGCAGGAGCATAACTCAAACACGAAGTAAAACAGTGAGTATGCATTAACATTAGCCAGGAAAAAAACATAATAGAAATATGAGCCGTCATGTACAATTTATGTAAATGTTTTTAGCCTTCCTCCACAAAGATGACCAAGCAAGCACCAGTCAGCAAGAGAGAGAGTGCCAAAAAGGGTAAAGAACAAAATGAAGAGGAAAAAAGTGAAGAAGAAGAGGAGGAAGAAGAAGAGGAGGAAGAGGAAGTTGATGAAGAAGAGAGTGAAGAGGAAGAGGAGCCCCAACCTAAAAAATCCAAACTGGCAGCGTCTACTCAGCCTCGTGGCAAAGGAATAGTAGAGAAGAAAGTCCTGCCAACCAAACAAACTAATAGCACAGAGGTATTCTGCTATTCTTTTCAGTTCTATTCTCTTTGTTTCTTACATATTATTTAATTGTCTACTATTACTTTATTCCAAAGCATGTCAGCGATAGCACTGAAGATGATGTAAAACCAGATGCACTGAAAAATGCACATAAAGGTACCTATTCTTTATTTATTCCAAATAAAAAGCTGAGAGCTTTAAACATGTAAAATTGTAGTTTGACAACGACAGACCAGTAACAATTGTGTGTTTCACAGATAAAGGCCTGCAGGTGGAGGCAAAGGTGAATGGAGAATGGTTCACTGGCCGCGTGACTGCAGTAGAAACGGGAAAAGACAGTGTGCGGTGGAAAGTAAAGTTTGATTACGTCCCCATGAACACTCCTAAAGATCGCTGGTATGAATTGACATGCTTAGCAGTATTTACTTTACAACAGTTAAAAGTAACTATTCAACTGTCCTTCTTACCGCCAGTGTCTACACTGTTTACCCTGAGAAGGAGTTGTCTGTGGTTTTATATGATTATAAAGTTCAACATAAAAAACACAGTCTGTTTAACTTGTCACTGATGTTAAATGTCGGTTGTTTTGTTAAGGGTGTTTAAAGGCAGTGAGGATGTACGATTAATGCGCCCTGCCTCACCAGAGTCACATAGTCCAGACACTAATCAGGGACCAGCACGATCGGTGACTCCGCCCACTGCAGCGGAACCTGATACGACCCAGAGTGGCCCAAGCAGAGAAACAACAGAAGGCCTTGTCACTATGATGCGGTAATCGTATAGTAATTTCTTGTTTTCCTTCTTGAATTGTTGCTTAATAATAAGGTACACTAGTAACATAGACTCTTTATGTACATTGCCTCACTAGTGCAATTCTCTTATTAGGTGGTTGGTTAATTCTATTAAGGGCCAGCAGCTTCATGTAGTGAAAAAAAATCAAAGCCCAGTCATTCCTCAGATAAAGCCTCATTTGTTTCCCATTCTGAAAGAGTCATAGACAAGGGGTTAGACTGGAAGGTTGGTGTCTTGTAGAGTTTAGTTTCAGACCAAATCAAACACCAGAACTCGCTTATAAATTCCTATGCAAACTTGAAACGTACAGCACAATATGTCCAGGACTGAGTTTGGTGAACCGATGTAACTATCAGACGTGAGTGTTCAACGATCAATCCCAACAGCTTAACCAATACAACCCCAACAGCTTAACCACTGTGCTACCACTTCTCCCAGTCTTGGGTCACTGAGCTGTTCACAGTGGCGTGGAGTCCTCAAAAAGAACAATTTGTTTATGAATGCAACATGGCTAATGAACATGATAGATAAAATTCTATGTTTTGACTTTGCAATTGTTTTAATTCTAGGACATTGCTGCGGTACTTTTTCCCACCTGATTTCCGAATCCCAAAAGATTCTGTCAACACTATGAGTGCTGAAGACCTTGTGGCTTTCCCTATTGTGAGTGCATTCGACCTGTAGTGGGACCCATTTTATTAGAGAGTTTGTGTGTATTATAACTTGTAAATATTTAGGGGCTAACACAAGTTTACATCGACTAACAGAGGTTGTGTATTTGTTTACAGAAAGAGTATTTTCAGCAGTATGAGGCAGGGCTGCAGAAACTGTGTAACTCGTACCAGAGTCGTGCCGAGTCCCGAGCACGGGCTGTAGAGGAAAAGAGCAGTGGTGCCGAGACTAAACTCAAAGAGTCTGAAGAAAAATTGCGTAAACTTAGAACAAATATCGTTGCACTGCTGCAGAAAGTTCAAGAGGTCTGAAACACTCACTGTCACGCCACACACACACACACACACACACACACACACACACATAGTTTAATTCAAGCAAATTAAATTGAATATTATATTTAATCATGCCTTTTCCTCTGCACACGTGTCTGAACATGTATGATTTGTTTTCTAGGATATTGAGATCAGCAGTGACGATGAACTGGATGCGTACATAGAGGATCTAGTCACTAAGGGCGAGTGAAACACTTCAGCGATCTCTCTCTCTCTCTCTTTCTCTCTCTATCTGTCTTCGTTATCTTTTGTTTGTATATACTCCGAGAATCCGATTCCTCATCCAAATTCTTCATTTATTTTACATGTTTTGTTGACTGACTGATCAAGTCAAATCATTTTCAATACGTCTCCCCTTTCCAGCATAAGGTTATGTACAGGCTTTTCCTGCAAAAAGGTTTCTTCACACAGCTGATTTTACATTTTGATGCATATATTGTGAGATTTGACCAAAGGGACTTTTCATCATTAACATTGCACAGACCGTGGACTCTGTATATCCTGATATATAGCCGAGTGATTAAGTATGTTGTTTTCACATTGTGACTTTTCAGAATTAAACAGAAGAAAGAACAATACAGAGTCATGTACTGTAACTTTTATGTCCCATCCCTCTTTTATGTCCCATCCCTCTTTTTTCCCCTCAATCTGCTATTTTGGTTCCTGTTGGTTCCCTGTATTAAGTGTTAGCGTGAGGTCCAGGACTGCTTCTTTTCTGTGTTCTAATTGCAGAATGATTTATCTCATGATTCACAACATTTACTCACGTCTTTATATATAAGTATATTTTTTAAACACTTTTAAGAAAATGTTCCAATAAAAATTAGGATGTTTATGATCTTTTTTGTTGTTTCTTATATTTCATTATTCATTCATTCATCTTCTAACCAGTTTTTCCTTAAGTTTGCTGCAGCCTATACCTACCAGCACACATATAGGGCTACGCTCAGGCATATTTCATTATTAATCATGTATAATATTAATAATACAAAGAATAATTCAGTCAGTGAAGATTTGTTGGGTTTTTTTATTACTTATTTTCTCATTTTTACTTGGACCATAGTGTTGCTAATGACGGAACACGATACCCAAGAGCGCTGATGGGGAATTTTACAAATAACACAAATAAAATTATTAGAAACAAACAATTTCCTTTTTTTATTTTAGCAAAATATGCTCAGATTATTATATCTTAAGTGTACATGGACAGGATTTACTTTCACATAATATTATTTTCCAATAAAAACAAGAGCATGAATGAGTTTATAAAATAAAAAAAAGTTTGAACCATTTTGCCTTTACATTTGCCATTAACAAGCAGCTAATACTTTCTAATATTCTAACTAAACAGTTAATTTTATTTTAATATTTTTGCTATAAATATATTCATTCATTCATCTTCTTACCTGCTTTTTCCCTAATTTGGGGTCATGGGAGTCTGCTGGTGCCTATCCCAGCACGAGAGGTAGGGGTACACCCTGAACTGGTTGCCAGTCCATTGCAGGGCACACATAGACAAGCTCACCCACATTCATTCCTATGGACAATTTACAATCACCAATCAACCTTATGTACATGTTTTTGGACAGTGGGAGGAAACCGGAGTACCTGAAGGAAACCAACGCAAGCACTGGGAGAACTTCAGACCTTCTTGTTGTGAGGCAATTGCGCAGCTTTGCTCTAAATGTTGAATGATCACTACACTGAAATGTGATATAATAAAGTTAGCCAAACATGATCACTACACTGTAATGTGATATAATAAAGTAGTGCAGACACTTTCATACGTTTTCCTGCAGTTTTCATGGAGCCAATGTTCTTTCCTTAGAAAACAACTTTTCCTGTTGGTCAGTTGATTCTTCTTTGCCCTTCGGCTGCAGCCCTCCCATTTATCCGGGCTTGGGACTGGCACTAAGGCTACTCCCTAATGGCTGGCTATTTATGGCCAATTTAGACTCACCAATCCACCTAATGTACATGTTTTTGGACAGTGGGAGGAAACCGGAGTACCTGGTAGAAACCCACACAAGCGCGGACCTCGAACCCAGGACCTTGTTGTGAGGCGAGCGTGCTAACCACTACACCACCGCACCGCCCTTCCTGTTGGTCAGTTGATTAATGAGTAATAAAGGTACAGCAGTCAAATCCAAGTTCATCTAGTTCTACCTCCTACCAGTCAAACCTTGTCCCTCACATGTCCCTGCAGCTCGCTGAGATGCTCTGTACTCTTTCCTTCTCTGGTTTAATGTTCATGATGAAAACCCTAAAGAGAAAAGAAAAAAAGAAAGGCTGAAATGCATCATTACTTACACTGAATAGAGAGGGCATTTGTATGGTATGGAGTGTAGGATGGCAGTGGTGGCTGGTAGTAAGGGTGACATTAGGAAGGGTTTAGAGTCTGTTCTAGAACTGATACAGATTAACGTGTATAAAAGAACACGCAGGCGGTGCGTTGGCAAAGTGGTTAGCACAAGAAAGTCCCAAGACTGGGATCTTTCTGCGCGGAGTTTTCTCGGGGTGCTCCAGTTTCTTCTTAAAGTCCAAATACACACGGGGGGTGGGGTCGTGTCGCCTATGTATGGCGCTATGATGGACTGGCGACCTATCCAGGGTGTTCCCTTGCTTCTCACCCTATGTGCACCGTATGTGCCCTTTCACCCCCGTGACCCCGAATTAGGGAATAAGCGGGTAAGGTGAATGAATATATGAATGAATGAATAAATGAACACCCACAAAACTGTACGAAATGAATAAAAATTTAGAAAAGTTTTATATAATTTGTGTCCCTTTTTTTCTCTGCTTTGTGTTTTCTTGTTTGTTTTAAACGGTATGTAGTCATAGCATATTTGTGGTGTATTTAAGCGCTACCGAATTTTCCGGTAATGCTGTGTGGTAATAACACGTAAAAGCTGGTATTTGTTGCAGGAAGATCTGTGTGTGTGTGTGTGTGTGTGTGTGTGTGTGTGTGTGTGTGTGTGTGTGTGTGTGTGTGTGTGTGTGTGTG
>JAOTRA010000008.1:8144608-8159668 GCA_026260255.1 Pseudolaguvia tuberculata | reverse complement strand
CCTGCATCTCCTCCACCTTCTCGGCCTGCATCTCCTCCACCTTCTCGGCCTGCATCTCCTCCACCTTCTCGGCCTGCTCCTTTGCCTTGGCAGCAGCTTTGATGCGAGTGCTGCGCTTGACAGGTTCGCTGTCAACAGCCGAAGCTGCAGTGCCTTTGTTACGTCGTGTACGGCGGACAGGCTCCTCAGTCACGCCATCAATGCTGGTACTGGGGGCATGTGTATTCACTAGCTCAGAGATGGAATTCAAAGTAATCTGGACTGAGGAACGTCGCAGATTACTGCGCTTTCCTTTAGAAAAACTGAAAGAAAAAAATTTATGATAAATGATGGGTGACTGAATATTTATTTAAATTATATATATTATATTACTATATATAGTTCATGTTTAAAATATTAATTTCACTACTCAATTCACTCAGAAGAGACAACTCCTAACACATGCACAAGTTATTTTAATGGTATATTTCAATCTTCCTCACCGTCTTTTGTTACGGGTTTCACTAATCTCTGTGGACAGTCGTTTCCTGCGGTTTGTCTTTTTCTGCGATGGAGTCTTTGGCATAAGTTCAGGCTCTGTGCTAAGGTCACTGTAATACAAACCCAAAAATTTGGTCCATCTTCATGGAATGACAGAAAAATACATGATCAACAACAAAACAATCCACACACAACCCAGATGGTGACTGTACCTTGAGAACATGCGCTTAGCCTCTTGCTGAATCTCCAGCAGCCATACCATGTGAGTATTCTCGATCTCATTAGTGAACTCCTGCAGCTTTCCATTGAACACCTGCGCAAGGGAACGAGTGGCCTCTGGCAGGGAACTCATAGCTGCGTACCTGAATAGATAAAGAAATAAGTGAAAGATGACCAGAAAAATAAGCAGCAAGTAGATTTTTTTAAGGAAATGCACACTAAACAAGGTGTATGAGTTTTCGTGTCAATCACTATACTGAATCAACCTAAATTAAACCAGATTATAATTTTTTTTCATTGGGAGTGACAAGGATGGACAGGATTATAAATGAGTTTATTAGAGGGATGTGCATATATGATGAGGGAGGCTAGGTTGAGATGATTTGGATGCAGAAAAGGGACATGCAGTATATTGGTAGAAGAATACTGAGGATGGAGGTGGCAGGCAGGAGGAAAAGAGGAAGACCAAGGAGGAGGTTTATTGATGTGGTTTAAGATATGCAGGTAGTTGGGATGAAAGAGGCAGATATAGAGAACAGGGTAGTATGGAGAAGAGCAAGTCGTTGTGGCGACCCCTAACGGGAGCAGCCGAAAGGAGAAGAAAAAAAGATCATTGGCAAAAAACAATGTAAACATTGATCGTTTCGTTCGAGCTATGGTGTGTCGCTGGTCACAAATTAATCTTTGTTCATCAGGTCATGAAAACAGTTGGACTGAATCTTTGAGACACGTGGATGAAACAGAACTACAGAGATAACCAGTCCCATTTGCTGTTAAAATTATTCAGCTTTTAAGATGAAAGATAATGTAGTCAAAAACACTACAAAACCTTTTAGTTACATACTAACTGTTTATTATTTCAGCACTATAATTTACATTATTATTATTATTATTATTACGTTCGACAGATTGTAGCTAGCATGGTAGCTGACAGTACGTAACTAGCAGAAATCCTAAAAGCATAATTATAACCTTAAAAATCAGTAATACATAACGTTAATTTAGAACACACAAAAAAACAAATATACGCTTAAACAAGCAATAGGATGCGGTTCATTTACAATACATAGCTTCGTTACCAACAAAAAGCTACTATAATGGCCACTTAAAAACAGACGATTATACCTTTTGTTAAAAATAAAGGTCTAACAGTTTGCTCGTGGTCTTCTTCAGTCTCCGTGTCTTCTTTTTTCACCAACATTCAACTCCGACCGCGCTCCCAAAAACCAAAAGCAATTCCTCCGATGGATTAAAAATCGTCTTTTCGAGCCACCCGCTCAAAACGGTTTATCGAATTTAAAATTCCAAGTACACCAATAGCAGGCTATGCGCCAAGTCATTGGTTAAAATAACTGTCTATCACAAAAGAGGCACCCAATCAAAACTCAGAAAAACGAGACGACACAAAAAATGGGCGGTCAACTAAGGAAGTATAAAATCCCCGAATGTGATTGGACAACATGACCGTCTATCATTATTTCAAACGAAATAAGCTTTCTGAAACCGGAAGTACATCCCTATTAAAAACCACTGCGCGTTTAACACTTTCCAGCGTCTAATG
The DNA here is from genome assembly GCA_026260255.1 of Pseudolaguvia tuberculata. Lineage (NCBI taxonomy): Eukaryota > Metazoa > Chordata > Actinopteri > Siluriformes > Sisoridae > Pseudolaguvia > Pseudolaguvia tuberculata. The sequence goes on along the minus strand of JAOTRA010000008.1, from coordinate 8,157,408 downwards.
AAAGTCGAATCTCATTTACAATAATATATGTAGTTAATGGCTGCTAATGCTTTAAAAGCAATATTTGAGGCACATAATTGTTTTTTTTTAAATTACCTTGAAATAAGCGAAACGCCAAATCATATCTAAAACAGCTTTGAAAATAGCTTACAACAGATGCGCAGGCGTTGTTGCGTTGCCTTGGTTACCGAGCTAGCCTAGCGTGGATTTAACGTTCTCTTGGTATTCAGCTAGCTTGCCAGCTAACAATTTCAGTAACGTGCTCCTGGTTAGCTTTTTTTGTATTTATTTTAATCGTTAGCCTTCGCAACAATGAACATCGGTTACTGTCAGTTTGCCTGTTGATCAGCAAGGTGAGTCAGATCTGGTCGGCTGTAGAAAAAACGTTAGCTAGCAAACAATATAACTAGCGAATCAATTTGCCTTGATATAATGTATGGAGCCATTTTTAAACAGTAAATAAATCAGCTATGCTGTAACATCCACAGACTCGGACGTTATTTGCTACGGAATCTGACGGTAGTTAACTAGTTCATGTTAATTAGCTTCACTGTCCTGGAAGATTACTTGGCTGGTTAGATGAACCTCTGTCATGCTTATTGATGACAGAGTTTTCTTTCCTATTAGTGGCATCATCTTATATATCAGAAGTTTTGGACGCTAAATTGAGGCATTGAAATCCTCCTCGATTGGACTTTGCTCATGGATGCTTTGTCCTTGGGCTTTAAAACGCTTCAAGTGAATCCTCTTACACGTTTTATTTTTAGGCTGATAAAGCGATCAGCCTGGGTTTGGGGTCAACCTGTATACAGAAGAAGAATGCAGAATTGCTCCTGAGAATTAAAGCACTTTACAGGATGAAGAAAATATTCCAGTTCACTAAAAAAAGAAAAGGCTCTCCAAGTGTGTCTGAAACAGCCAGTGTGCTGTCGGTGGGCTATGACCTAAAGGAAAAGGACCTGAGCAAAGTGCACAAAGCTGCATTCACTGGGGATTTGGCAAAACTTAAACAGCTTGCCAAAAAGAATGATCTAAACCAGTTGGATAAAGAGAACAGGTGAGTTGTGGACATATTACAATGTAATAACAATACCGTTTTGGTCAAGTGACTTTGTTTCAAACTTCAGGTTTCATTTACTTGAGGTCATGTAACGGCCTAATCTGAGATAAAACTGTATCAGGTTGTAAAGATGCTACACCATCTGTTACACCGTTTGTCCAAAGGTATTCAAATTCAGCCTATCCCAGCGCACACAGGGTGAGAGGCAGGGGTACACCCTAGACAGCTCGCCAGTCCATCGCAGGGCACACATAGACAAACAATTACTCAAGCAGTAGTAGCCTAGTGGTTAAGGTGTTAGACTAAGAAAGAAAGACTGCAGTTCGATTCCCACTTCCACCAAGCAACCCCTGTGGGCCCTTGAGCAAGGCCCTTAACCCACAATTGCTCAGTTGTAAAAATAGACCAAATGTAGGTCGCTCTGGATAAGAGCGACTGCCAAATACCTAACTGTAACTGTAACACACATTCACTCCTATGGGCAATTTAAAATCTCCAATTAACCTAAAGCGCATGTTTTTGGACTGTGAGAGGAAACTGGAGTGCCCAGAGGAAACCCACTCAAGCGCAAGGAGAACATGCAAACTCCGCACAGAAAGACCCCTGGGCTGGGCTGGAACCTTCTTGTTGTGAGGCTACCGTGCTAACCACTACGACACTGCGTTGTTCCCTTTTCCTTTTTGGGAAAATGCCTTTCCTTCTGCTTAATCCATGTACATTATCTCAATTACTTTGGTAAACTCCTTCGTTATCCTTTTAACCTTCACTGTTGCATCTGAGGCTAATAATTTCAAAGTCTCTAGTAATAAGCTGTTACGACAGAAACTACATGAATCTATGAATACTGTGTATCAGAGTAATTTAGGATTAATCTTTTCTTATATTCATTACCATTTGGCAGACTGGCTTGCTACCAGTGGTGTGAGCTTGATGGTTCTGGAATTCGAACAGAACCTGTAACATTTGAAATGTATGTTTTTGTTTTATACTGTGTGTATCGTTAAAGTTTAAGCTAAATGTTGCGTCCATGTTTCTGACCCTGCAGAACAGCACTGCATATAGCCTGCGTTCATGGACACACACACTTGGTTCAGTATTTGGTGGAAAACAAAGTAAAACTCAACCTATGTGACAATCAGAATCGCTCCGCCTTAATGAAGGTCAGATGTGCCTTGTTTACTTTTTCCCAAAATTCTAGCTTACTAGTAACAGCCAAAAATATTGTATGTTCTCAAACAAAATGCTTAAATGTTGATCTTGTTTTTAATCGAAACGTAATCAGGAACATTGTCATTATATTGTTGTTTTACTTAATGAGCCTTTTAAAATATATTTGTTGGGGTTGGTAGGCGGTCCAATGCCAGCAGGATCACTGTGTGTCTGTCCTCCTGGAGCATGAGGCAGATCCCAACCTGGTGGACATCAATGGAAACATGTCATTGCACTTGGCTGTTCGGATCCCCTCCCTGCCTGTAGCCATGATGCTCCTGGAACACAATGCAAATATCAATGCTCACAACAAGGTGAAGTCACAGCTTAGGCCAATTATTGGCAGAGGATCCGAATGGTACCATTATATTGTATCCTGACAAATAAACAACAGAAATATACATAAATGTAGCTTAGTTAGTGATAAGATTCCGGATGTCTATAGATGATGTGTGTATTTCCCTCTAATGTGCTTTGTGTTCGAGTTGTAAATTATGTGTAAGGTAAAGAAATAATCGCAATTGCTCAGATGTTTTTTGTAAAATATTTGTTAGTTAAACATTTTGTATAATCTCTGTATAGGATGGAAATACTCCATTGATATTATCAGTGGAAGAAAATCATCTAGAAATGGCTGAATTTTTACTTAAGGAGGGAGCAGATGTCAATCTGCAGAACCAGGAACAACGGTACGATGGCTTATACTGTAAAAATCTCAAATAAAAGATCAGCATCTTTGACACCCAACAGTTTATTCTTGTTACAAATACATGCATACTGGAATGTATGAAACTAGTCTGACATGTACGTATTAAAACCTTTCACACTTTCACCCCCCCAACAAGAACCCCTTTACTGATTGCAGCATGCAACGGCCAAATCAGTATGGTGCGACTGCTCTTGCAATACAATGCTGATATTACTGTGAAGGATAATAAAGGATGGTCATCTGACGACTATGCTGTTATGAATGGGCATCATGCGTGAGTTCTGTGTTTGTGTTAGTTCTCATTTTAATCATTATAATCAAATTATTGCTCAGACTAAATACTGCAAATACTTTTTAGTTGTTCACATCTAATCAATGAGCATGGAACAAAAATGAAGGCTTTGCGGTCCCCGTCCCATCTTGCTAAACAGACTTCACTATTGAGCAGTCCACAGACTGGCTTTGCTCTTGGAGGTCCAGCGTTAGGCAAAGATGGTGAGTACTAAACTAGTTCTTTGGAAGTTGTCTTAACTTAACATTGTATAAACTTAAAAATAATGTGCTTTCTGTAGCTGCAGTAATTCATATAGCACACTTTGTTTAGAATGAAATGAAATCTTTAGATTTAAAGAATGCTTACATTATGCTTTACCTCCCTCTTATTTATATTGCTTACATTTGCGTGTATATAAATAACTTCAGGAAGACAAGCAAAGAAAGAAGGGAAAGGTATAATGTGTTGGTACCAATGTGTTGACCATTGTAAACAACTCATTGTTTACAAATCACATACAATAGTGAGCTTTATTCATAAGGCCAGATTTTCACTGATAATATAATACAAAATACAAATAATAAAGGCGCCATTATTTTTACTTTTTCTAAGCACCTCGCTGTGTAATTTCCATAGTCAATTTAGGTTCATACTAATATGATGCATATTTTCGAATCATACTCTACTGCCAGTTGTAGAGTTACTCAAAATGGAAATAATTTAAAATGAACCCCTTTCTCATTAAGAAATATATATTTCCAATACAAATAATGTGTAAGTAATATGTGAACTATTGTTTCTAGATACAGAGGACAATTCACGGGCAGACTCAATCAGTAGGTAAGTAGAACAACTAGAATTCTGTGACTTGCTGTGTTTAAATATGGGCTCATCCTTATAAACCAACATTTTAGAGCATCAAAAAGTGGTCCTGTTGATTCTTGGCCCTCTACAGATGATAATGATGATGATGATGATGATGATGAAGAGCTTGACCTGGCCCCAAAGGTAAATATTAGGGCTCTATGCAATGTATGTAATGTACGTATTAGTCTGTTACCTATAATGTAGCACGATGTACATGTACAAGCTGCCTTTTACTGTAATTAAGAGGCCCATTATTCTACATACACTACTTTACCTCAACTCCACTGATCACCTTTGCAAACCAAACCAACACAACCAACATTCGTGCTTGACCATTGTGTGGCTGAATGACAAAGTCTCCATAGCCTATGTTGTTTATATTTAATTACATATTATAATAAAAAGATCAAACCTTCTGGGTTTTCTTTTTGTAGAAACCAGAAAAAATAAACTTGAAGAAACTCATGAGTGCCTCCAAACTTGAGGGCAGAAGATGTAAGTATCATGTCAGATGTTTGTTACATCCTTCATCTTATGGTTATGTTTTAACTTCTAACACCTGCTCTATAGTCGCTATGGATCCGGATCTAGATAAATCCTGGAGTGGCACGGAGTCCGAGCCTGCCAGTGAGGGCAATGCAGTAGAGCATGTGGTTTTCCCTGGTAGCAGTAACTCCACCCAGCTTCCTGTAACCCATAAGCCTATCTCCCTTTCCAACCTTCCCCAGATGACATCCACCCCCCTCATCAAATCTATAAAGGTAAACTTATCAGTCAGACTCTGTGTGGTTTCTGAATTTGTTTTTTTCTCTCCTTGCATTCCATGTTTGTGGGGTAGGTAAAGAGTTTAAAGTTCCCGAATTGCCCTGTGGCTGCAACTCAGATCTAGATGCCAGTGAAAGTTCAGAGGAATCAGAAGAAGGCGATATTAAAGACTGTGAAGATAAGGATGATGAAGAAGAAGAGGAGGAGGAGGAGACAGAAGATGACGAAGAAGTAGAAGATGCCTTTGATGATGAGGAGGAGGAAGAGGAAGGGGACAATGAAGAGGATATAAACAACAGAGAAAGTGACAGTGAAAACGAACAAAAGGAGGATATTACTGTTGCAAAAAGACAAGTGATAGATGTTCCTGACATGCAAACGATTACTGCATTAGAGCGAATTGAGAATAACTGTGGTGTTTGCACACAGTCTGATGTAAACACCGAATCTACAATCTCAATCAGGAAAAGTGATCACACTACAGACCTTTTAGGGACAGAAAAAAAACACAACATAATGGCTAATGAAATCCCAGATGATTGCACAAAAAACACACTTCCAAACATTCAAGATAGAGGAACCTACTCTTTATTATCAGACAGAAAGGTTGGGTCCACATTCTATGATAAAGATCTAATTCCAGGCTCCTCACCAGGAACTGATTATAAGGTTGATGGTAAAGAGAAGAAAGTGAATGATGATGAGAAAGATACGGAAACTTTTATTAACATAGATGTACATCAGTTTGCTGGAAATTCCTTGGTTGTCCCAGATATCATGTGCAAACAAAGTAGGTCTGGTGGAAATGATGGAGATGATGATAGAAATCATTTTAATGTAAATGACACAACTAAATTAGTCCTGAGTCATAAAGTAGAAACTGGAAGCTCGAAAATCATCTATGGCTCAAATAATGAAAAAGACAGTTCAGTGAAATTTAGCAGTTTAGAAACTGAGCAAGTTGATCCTAAATTGTATGAGACGGAATTTGTAAGAACTACCGACTGGATAGTGACGCATCATAATAGTGATGAGGATTTGCCAGTTTCCATGATTGTTGGCAGTGAAGATTCAGACGACCCAGAAAGACATATCGGGTTACCTGTGAAACATTCTGCAAAGGAGAAAGAACTTCTAGATCTTGATGAGATCCCACAGTCAGTCATTGATGATATTGATGTGACTTCTGATAAGGATGATGAAGACAGAGAGCAGAGAAAATTGAAGGTACATGAAAACGTACACCAAAAGGTACGTAAGCATCTACACCATGCTATTCCTTTGCAAGGAACTTTGTGGGTAGAATAAAGTTTTGTATAGTTTTACACCAGGAAACAGTGTTTAAAAACCTTTAAATGTTGTAAATGTTTAAGGTAGTGGCAATCTTTCATTCTGCTGTCAGATGTCTTTAATCAATAATGCAATACAATTGTAATTTAATTGATCTGTATTTTGTCTCAGGAAAAAGAGGACCAATCATTCTCAGATGAGGAATATGAGGAAGAGGATATGGATGAAGTAGAAAGTGATACAGCTAAGGTCGAGAATCCGCAAAAAAAAGAAGTATCTAAAAAGAGGGGTAAGATTTAAAATGACATATTTATTCTATAACACTTGCATAGACCTATATTAATAATGAGGTTTTAACTCTGCATATTAGACTTTTTGTCAGAATTAGGAATTGACAAGGACGATGAGGAGGCAGAGGAGGATTCAATTTGGGACTCCGAGGTTAGTATTGTGGCACTTGTTGGTTTAGCCAACAAGTTTTAGCTAACATAATATACAATCCAGACTACAATGTATTAAACTGATAATGTACTGGCACATTTTTTTTTCTACCAGTCTGGCTCAGACAGTCCAAGCAAAAAGGAGCAAGGTGGTTTGAACTCCCCAACTAAATCATGTAAACCCATGTCCAGTATTCTTGAGGCGAGTAATGATGGTATGTAAGCTATAGCACTTTTTCCTTTTCTCACAAACCATCTTTGCAGCCATTTCATGCTAAATTGTAATTTAAATACATTTTTATAGAGTTTTTTTACTATAGAATTTCTTAGGAATATTACTAATTGTAATAATTACTATACATTTTTCAGGTCGATTGAATTATAATCATCCCGTTTTAAGTAAATCATCTGTAATCGATTCCTTTTTTAGCCCTGCATTATATTCCATCTTTCTTAAGAGGATCAAAGCACAATAGTGTATTCAGGAGTGTTGCGCAGCCTGAAGGTCAGAAGGCAGTGGGTATGCCAATTAAATTGCTGCACGATATCCTGTTTTTCACCAGGAGTAAATAATAATCTTCTGGGTTTACCATTTCATGTCACGTACATTACTTCCTCTTGCTTGTCACAAGTCTCAGTCCATAATAATTCATTTGTGTTTCTGCGCATCTGTTGTCATTGTATTTGTTGAAAACAGCCGCCTGAACACAGTTTGTACTATACTATATGCATTTATCCTATAATGCCATGCAGTTTTTATTAACATTCTATTATATATATACATTATATATTTAATGTATACAGTCTATGCAATAAGTTTGCTTGCACATTTAAAGCTCAAGCATTAAGGATGTTGTCAGTTTGCATGCGTATGTATAGTGTTGCTTGTGTTCTTGTTGAATGTGTGCTGTCTAACTCTGAATATGTGATAAAGTAACATTTCTCTTATTTTGCAGTTGTAAGATCTAGTCATGAAGAGGAAGATAACAGTGATGAAGAATCAGAACAGCAGGTAAACATTGTAAGATCTAGTTACGAAGAGGAAGATTTGGATTGTATTATTTTTTCGTTTAACTGTTGAATTTCAGAATGTTTTCTTGTTTGCTTAGTTCAAGCTGCTTCATAGGGAGCCAGTGGCAGTGATGAATAAGCTACTGGAGTCCAAAGATGATCAAAAAAAGACAGGTATCAACAGGAGTCTGTGTTTGTAATAAGTGGGTTATATGCTGTTATTCAGATGTTTTCTACAATCTCTAAATGTTACATTTGTGCTTGCAGATGTGATGGAAGAACTTGGTTTAGGAGATGTTGATGACCTTGAAGGTAATAAATCAGTTTAAAACTTTGATATTTCTGTTTATTTTTTGTGAAGGATTTTAAACTATCTGTGTATGTTTATCTTATCTAAAAGAAAATCGCCAAATCCCAGCAGGTCAGATGCTCTGCATTTCATTCTGCTCTAAGCTTTGTAGTGTTAGGATAGCTCTTGCTGTAAGTCCTACAACTTTACTACTCTATTGTATTGTAGACTAAACATGCTCTTCTCAATACAGATGCTTCTGACTGGGACTCGGCAAGTACCACCAGCAAAGCCAGTAAAAACTTGCTCATCTACAAACCCGAAGAAGCTGAGTTCGTGAGCAAGACGTTAGTACCTCTAACAGACTTCCAGAAGCAGCAACGTCCTTCACCTGTTACAGAACCGAAGGGAGCGCCCAGCATAAAAAAGGAAGAAGCAAAAGAGTCTTCCGTTTTAGGATTTCGTCCACTGCCAAGTCCGCGCTCATTTAAATCTTTAAGCAGTTCACAGCCACAACCCCAGCCTCAAACACAAAGCCTTAACAAAGAGCTTATTACCAAACCAGTTAGTGATGAAGGTAAGTTGTTCATGTGCAATTTTTGTACAGAAAAATTTGAGAATGATAAATCAAATTCGGAGTATAATGTTTTTGAGCATCATATTGCAGACAAAGACTGGGACACAGACAACACCGCCAGTCCAGCAAAAATGACAACTGCGCTGCCAAGCGTTGAGAGTAAATATCAAAGAGGTATGTAGGTTTGTTAAATATGTACCTGCTTCACAATACTTTTTTCTACAATCCAAATTATATTATAAAGTATTTTCTGGATTGTTCTAGTTTCAACTCTGGAAGACGACAAAGAGAGTGAATATAGCTCAGAGGCCAGTGAACATGCTGGAAAGGTGGGCAGAATTGACATTTTCCTGCAAACATACACACCTATATATTTATATATTTATTCCATTTTTGTTTTAGGACTGACTAGGGCCTCACAATAGGATACGGATCACAATACATGGGTCATGATACATTGTATTGCAATATATTGCAATACAATACAGGTCCCAATACATTGTAATGCTTCAAAACAAATCACACGTACAACCTGCTGCCGGATACTAGTTTGTGTATCACATAATATTAATTACTTAGAAGACAAATACTGTGCAGTGTTCCTGAACATTATAAACACACTGAAAAAATACTGAAGTGCACCGTGCCATTGAATAATTGTGAAAAATTGTCCTATGTGTCTACAACTACTATGTTTAAAGTATAATAAGTAGCAATATGGCAGCATGGTGGCGTAGCGGTCAGCACGGTTGCTTCACAGCAAGAAGGTCCTAGGTTTGATCCCCAGGCTCTCTGTGCAGAGTTTGTATGTTCTCCGTGCGCTTGCGAGGGTTTTCTCGCATTAGGTGGATTGGTGATTCAAAATTTCTCATAAGACCGTGTGTGTGGTTGTTTGTCTATAACTCTGTGTTGGACTGGCAAGCTGTGTGTACCCCTGCCTTTTCGCACTGTGTGCCTTGGGATAGGCTCCAGGAGACCCCTGTGATCCTGAATGATGGAATAAGCGAGTTTAATTGAATGTAGCCATCCTAGAGGTTATCGTTTGAAAGATTGATATTTAGCAGCTTTACAATTTTTAAACAGCTCTAATGACATGCAAAAGTGCATTTTTTAATGCATGCTTTTCTTTACTTCTAACTACCCCCTTTTTAAAAAAAAAGAAAAAAAAAGAAAATGCTAATCTTGTTTTTTTTGTCCACTCATGCTGTCAAAGGAGAGAGAGACATTAAAGAAACTTGCACTAGAGCCAAATAGTACATGTCAGCTAGTCCCTTGTGAATCTCAGACTACAGAGGAAGCAAATACCTGGGAGCAACGCTATGAGAAAATCTGGGTGGAAATTGAGAAAAAAGAAACAAAATCCCAATACAAAAATGTAACCGCCGAGCTTAAGGAAAGATTTGGCGAGATAGCGCTGAAGAAGCAAAATATGAATGAGCTGGACAAAGACATGTATGAAGAAAAAGCAGAGGCAGGCGATATGATAAATGACACAGATGTTCCTGGTGGTTCATCTGAAGAAGACTCCATTGAAGAAGAGGACGAGTTGATAGTGCAACCAGATAAAAAGGCTAGGAGTACAAGACTGCTGCCTATTTTTGAGCAGAGGGAGTCTGGACAAGAAGAATCCTTTTCCGAGGATCTCTTTAGTAATGATTTTGGCAAACACAAAGATATCAAGCACTATTCTTCAGAGACACTGAAGAAAAGTGCTCAAGAAACAGAAAGCAGCTCTTACCAAAAGCCTGGAAATGGTACAGATCCTTTTGCTAAAATCAGTGAAAACAAAGAGTTAAGGCTGGCTCACACTGATAATATTGAAACTACGAATCAAGGACCGTCTCAAGAAACTGAAATTAAACTGCTGCACTTGATTGGCAAGGCAAAGGCCCTTCACCCGACTTCAGATCGGGACTTGGATGAGTTGGTTAAGGTGGGCCAACAAAGGTCTAGGACTGAGGTAGGAAAATTAAGAAGAAGGGTATCACAACTTTGTAGCAGTAATCTCCAGTGTCATTTCTATGCTAATTTCCTCACTAATACTGTAGCTATGAGCAGGACAGATTTATAATTAATCCAAGTTCTTCCAATTATACTTTTTCTATTGTCACAATGCTTGTTTATCACTAGTAATGATTATAACCTTATCTGGTGTTTGTAACCTTTTTGTGTAAACTGTGATCCAAGTGTTTCACATTAAGTATTTACTTGTGCAGCTCTTTTTGCATCCTGCCTTTCCTATTCAGTTAGCAGGGTCTGTACTGCTCATGTCTTATTCCCCATCTGGTTCAGACTACTTAAACATTAAAAATTAACAGCTTGATTTCAGGTTACAAAATCGCACACCTTTTACCGGCTTCAGGAACTCGTCGTCTTGCACTTCAGCTTTTGTGTCACTTATATTTTCCTTCAGCTATCTGAACATCACATCTCATCTTTCCTGACTAGTGTGAATTGTGTGTGTATGTTCATGCTTTTACACCCATTGTCAATACTTGAGTGTTTTTCATTGTTAGTGCTTCTTTTAAATGTTTTGAAAGAAGACATTTGCCTTTGTTTGCTGTTTTATTTGGTGTGTCAGTGTTTCTGCTTGTATTTTACCATTTCAATTTTACAAATTTGTACAAAATTATTTAATTGATTCAATATTAAGTAAACATTTCATGCTCTTTTTTTAGAGTGATGTCATGAGAGAAGAGACCAAATCCAGTATCTTTTGGAATACTTATGGCTTTGGTAAACAAACGGGTATTAATGGGGGAAAGAGTAAGACTGCAGACACTCATCCTGGCAAGTCAAACCCTATACAGGCAGAGACGTATGATAGAGGATCACATCGGAATGATGATACATTGAAGGAAAGGGATCATGTCTCGCCAATAATAAGGTAAGAGTTGATAAGCTGGACAGTTAATTTATTTTGTTTTACGTGTGGAAAGATTTATGCATAAACCTCACATGCTACTTCTGTAAAAAAGATTATCACAAACTTCTCAAATAAGGTGAATACAAAGGATTTTATTGCCAAACGTTTTTGGTCACCTGACCATCAGCTCCATATATGATTCCTCTCCAAACTATTGCTACAAATTTGGAAGCCCACAGTTGACTAGAATGTTTTGTAGGTTGCAGCATCACATTATTCCTTCACTGGAAGTAAGGGTCTCCAACACTGTTCCAGTATGACAATGACCCTGAGCACAAAACCCCTGGTTTTCATTATTACACACTGGGTTATTATTAGAGTGAAAAAATACCAATGTTCGACACAAAGTCCTGATCTTACTACCACTGAACACCTTGTGGAGAACTGGAACACCGACTGACTCACCCCAGACCTCCTTACCTAGTATCTGATCTAACTAATACTGTTGGAGCTGAATGAAGAGCTATCTTACATTCAAGCATCAGTGGAAAGTCTTACTAGAAGACTGAAGCTACATCCAATGGCAAAAATGGGATTTAATCCAGAAGATGATGTTGAAAAATGCATGTTTGTGATATTCAGGTGACCAAATACTTTTGTCAATATTATGTATATACAAACCTACAGATCAGAGTATTGTCCTAGTCTAACTTTGTCTGTACTTAAAGAGCACTTATCTTTGATATCATCAAATGCCAAAGAAGGTCTTTATATTATATATACAATTTGTAGACTGTTAAATGTAAAACATTTAATAATGATCTTGCCATGACGGAAACATGCTCGTTGGATGTTGAGTTGAGTGAAGTGTGGTGGTGGGCAGATAAATCCTTTCAACCTCATGATGAATGTAATCCTCAACACTAACAGGGGTACAGCACTACTTGATGATGATAACCAGGGTAACCAGGGGGACCTGCTACATGTTCCCGCCCCAAAGCACTCTAGGGATTCTTGCCCTGTGAACCATCGAAATGGAGGCCCCTTGTCTGTGTTTGATGATAGTACTTTAAGTGAGGTGTCAGAAGATGAAGGAAGGTATATATGCAGTATGGCATTGTTTTTCTACGATTTAGGCTTTCTAACATGCTCATTGAGTAGTTAAGATTCTCTTGAAATCCAAAGAGAATCTACTCATTTTGGTCTAAACATTTCTACAATTTGAATACAACTGTATTATTGTTTTTAATTCATCTCCACAGAAGTAATATGGTCCTTTTTATAAAATATGTGGCTATTTTGGATTCATTGAAAGGAACTAGTCCCTAGCATCCCAGCCAATCAAATGACACATCACTATAAAGCCCAGTGCATCCTCTCTACAGAACAGCGGAATTAATAGAATAACTATGCATTAAAACAAAATAGAAGACAATGGGCAAC
>JAOTRA010000008.1:8120730-8133780 GCA_026260255.1 Pseudolaguvia tuberculata | reverse complement strand
GTGAAGGAAGATATGCAGGTAGTTGGGGTGAAAGAGGCAGATGTAGCGGACAGGGTAGGGTGGAGAAGAATGATCCGTTGTGGCGACCCCTAACGGGAGCAGCCGAAAGGAGAAGAAGATTTACAGTCCAGCTTAAAGCAGAGTTCCGGAAAGTTCTGATTAACAGTTTACACTACATAAGAAAAAACTAACTTTTTGGTCTGTGCTTAACATAAAGAATATTTGATTCTGGTGATTGAGGTTTCATATGAAAAGTTTGTTCTTTAGGATTATTACAGCCCTTTGATACTATATATTTCCCAAAGTTTTTGGTCACCTGACCATCAGATCCATATATTGTTCCTATCCAAACGGTCATTAAAATATGGAAGCTCGCAGTTGTCTAAATGTTTTCTTAGAGGTATAGCATTTTATTATTCCTTCACTAGAACTAAGAGACTTTAACTCTGTTCCATGCATGACAATGACCCTGAGCACAAAACCCCTGACCTCCATGCTAGGTTAATATTAGAGTGTTTGACAATGTCCTGATCTTACCACCACGGCACCCCTTTGGGATGAACTGGATTGTTGACTAACCCACCCCAGAGCTCCTTACCTGACATTAGTGTCTGATTTCACGAATACTGTTGGAGCTGAATGATGAGATATTTCACATTCAAGCACAACATTGACTGGCAGGTCTTAGTAGAAGACTGGAGCTTCATCCAATAACCAACTGAGAATCAATCTGGAAGATGTTGTAAATCACATGCGTTTGTTATGCTCAAGTCATTTAAAAACTTTTGTCAACAAAGTGTTTGTCCATAAACTAAAAGCAGCAGAAAAATGATATGCCTACAATAATTATTTATTTTGTCTCCCTGTTCTATGTAGATGCAGTCTGAACTAGAGAAAAACATATCGAAGGAACTGGACAACGGTGAGAACTTCTTGTTTATGCCCCCTATACAACATTGGACAAAATGAGTCTGTAACCCAAACTCCTGTATCTGAAACCAGCTGTTATTTTGGTTTCTCTCCGTCAGGCACACATGAGCTTGAAAGCGCCTCCATTCGGATGTCTCCAGTAGGATCTGCTTTTGGATCCCAGAAAAATCTCCACTCCAATCTAAATGTGGATTCGCTGAACAGAGCCACACAACAGTACCTGGAGGTTCTGAAAAAGAACTACATGATCTGAAACAGTTAACACTAGGATAAACTAGTGCGGCCAAATTTTAAGACTATTTTGGGGGGCTTGACTGTTTTTATTAATAGAACAGATATGGGCACGATACACAGGAAATAGAAGTGTGGGACCCAAGCCGGAATCAAACCCAGGTCCCTGGAGTGCACTGCGCATGTGGATGCCAGAGCCTCTACCCACTACATTTTGGCACTAGCAATAACCCATTCATTTTCTAACCAGTTTATTCACTAATTCAGTGTCCCAGGGTTCTGCTGGAGCCTAAACCGGCACAAGTAGAAAGGCTGAACAGGTTGCCAGTCCATTGCAGGGCCGCACAGACAAACAACCACACACACACTCTCATATGGGCCATTTAGAACAACCAATCAACCTAATGTACATGTTTTTGGACTGTGGAAAGAAACCAGAGTACCTGGAGTAAACCCACGCAAGCCCTGGGAGAACATGCAAACACCACCGAATCGTCCCTTTCTTGGGAATCGAACCTGGGACCATGTTGACTAGCCATAACTTAATTTTTTAAGTTATTATAATTACGTTTCTATTTTTTTCTGAAATGTCTGAATTAAGTGTGGTGATTCTTACTCTTAATTTTCTTATGCTTTAAAATTCCGATTACAGTACAATGTTTTCCCTAATCTGTGACGAGAGTAATGGACCATCAGAAAAATTGATACCGAAAACACAACACTTTTACGTCAACACTATTTTATACCTAGTTTTTATTTATGACGCATTGACAATGCGCTTTGTACCGCAGAGGATTTAAAATATATATTTTTTTGGCCATTATGGATAGAGAGAACTCAGGCCGGTGCCATAACCCACTACCATAACGGTGCCGGTCCATTACTATAAAGTTGTTAATAAATGGGTACGTGTACACGAGTGCTGCTACAACTTCCTAGTATTTTAAATATATATTTAATTAAGTTTATATTCGTACACGCTGTTTTGGATTGAATACCACCTGTTATTGCCAATTAATTGTGATGGTACAGTCTGTTCTCTAGTGCAATACATTTGTCCATTTTGTATTCATTTCAAAAGGCTAATAAATTTAATTGGTTTATTTTTTAACGGTTCTTTTAAGACAAAGCTGGGATTTAGCTAGCGGTGCCTGTTTATCGTAGCGACGTGTTATGGTACAGTACGTGTAGTGGGATGCTTTACTGTCTAAAGTATTTCAGTATTACTATATTCTGACAAATTAAAAAAAATTGGTATAAAACAGATTCAAAGTGTGTGTTTTAAATTTGAGTCATCCCAGGTTATTCTGCAAATAAATAGTTTTCAGAAAACAAAACATTCAAAAATACTTGTAAAATATTTATTAACCTATTTGGCAAATTATTTAAAAAAAAATAATCTTATAAAAATCCACAATACATCCTTTTGTCAATTCTGTAAAATGTGCATTAAAAAGAACACAAACTCCATATGATCAGTTCTTTGTTCTAGGTCATGTGACGATACTATTGATTAATGAACCTTTCCCTTTATACTCAATACCAACTGATTAACTCATCCCTGTACATTAGCTCTGCTCTTCCCAACTAAAATTGCATCTTCATTTACCCTGAAATAACTTGACAAATTCAGGCAAATCTCAGCTCATTCTCTAGTCCGTAGATTTTTGCTTTCAGATTTTTTAATTCACCCTGAAGTTTTTTGGTGCGGGCGTTTGACTGTCGAACTTCTTGCAAGATGGCCAAATCCTGGCCTGGTCCCACGTTTAGAGTCACCTGCAAAAGGAATGGATCCAGTCAAATTTAGATGTAAGCTAATCCCCCATGTGCTATGAAGCATATGGAGGCTTTTTTGCTTTGTTAACTCCTTCTCAATAACCCCCCCCCCCACTTGTTATATTGTCTGTTTATTCATGCAAACATACTGCAACTGAAATGGATCATTATTTGCGTGATGTTTTAATCAGCTTATTAACCGGGATGTCAAGTGAGCTAATCACCTTAAAGAGTTGTTTCTCAACATCTTTGAGTTTCTGTCGCAGATGTTTGATGTCAGTCTTGAAGCCTTCCACCTCCATGGATCGCCTCTTTTCCAGAGCTTCATAACGCCGAGTCATTAACTGGAGACGCTTGGCCATTTTGTCTGAGCGTTCCTGCAAACCCACATCACACATCCTATAAAATTCACACAGCACTCCATAGACAGCTTTCTTTACGTTTATTTACTTGCCTTAAAGATCTCTCGTCCTACATCTCCCTCCTCTCGGATTTGGGACAGATCCGTTTCCAGTCCCACACACTGCTCTCTGTACATGTCTGCTAGTTTACGAGCTTGCTTTAACTCCTCTTGTAGTGCCTACACAAGAGAAAGAAACTTGTACACACGATAATAACAGACTAGAATGAAGTATTGTTGGATTAGTCATTCATTCACCCATCCATCCATCTTCTTACCCGCTTATTCCCTAATTCGGGGTCACGGGGCTTGCTGGAGCCTATCCCCGCACACATGGAGCAAGAGGCAGGGGTATACCCCGGAATGGTCGCCAGTTTGTCGCAGGGCCACAAAGACAAACAACCAATCACACACACACAATCACTCCTATGGGCAATCAACCTAATGGTTTTTAGGACTGGGAGGAAACCCACACAAGTGCTGAGAGAACATGCAAACTCCGCACAGAATGATGCCTGGCCCAGTAAATCGAACCAGGGACCTTCTTGTTGTGACGTGACCGTGCTAACCACTACGCCACAACGCTGCCTTTAGATTAGTCAGTAGTAAATGAACTTGTTAGTTTTATATATACAGTGAAACAAGATGGCCTCTAGCTGAATTCCACGATATTGAGAAATATTACTTTCAGCACAGGAAGTGGAGGAATACAATCCTGCTCATCGTTTTGGTCAATTTTCATTTACTTTATCCAACTGATAAATAAAAGGGCCCTGCTCAGGGACCAAATAATGGCAGCTTAATGACTGGAAATGAATCTTCCACTCAGCAGGCAAACACTTACCACTGGGCTACCAATTCCCTATGGACACTATTTATTGGATGCTAGTAGCAGTTAGTTGATTGCTTTTAATAAATCATCCACAATCCCAGGTCCTGATTTTTCTGGTCTGAAGATAAAATTAATTCTGCTTTACTGAACGTCCATAAGATAAGTGAGGCTGGATAAGTGGAAAGTGAGGCTGGGATGATAAAATGATTATAGAATGTAGATGCTCTCACCTTGATCTCATCACCATGCATCTGGCTGCTCTCGCTATTGGGCTGGGTGAGGATCACTGGGGCCGTGAAGGCTCTCGGCTGCTCATGGTAGCTGTCACTTTTCTTCAGTCTCTCCTCACACAAATCCATATCTCTCAGGAGCTTGTCCTTCTCCACCATCCAGCTCTTCTCATGGGCTCGACTTTCAAACTTCAGCTGCAGGAAGTCTCTGGTGCTTTCGTACAGCAGGTTCTGTGTGTGTTGGAGTCTAAAACGAAGAATATAAGAATCTTGTGTTACTGAAACACACGGGACGTAAAAATAACACCATGAGACGTGTTAACAATATAGAGACGTGTTAGAAGTCTGGCACTACTTCTCGGTTAACGAGGCGATTCTGTCCTGGTCTCTCAGACACTGGACCTGCGCCTCTTCCATGTGAATACGTCTGTCCTCAAGCAAGGACTCCACCTGCTCTTTAGCCAGACGTGTCTGCTCTTCCAGCTGTGCTTGCAGAGCCTCTACCTAGCAACAGCAATCAGAACACACGCTTGTGTCACTATGACAACAACAGTGTGTTTAAAATTGCTGGTTAACACACTTGAGTCGATCTTGTCTCCTGACTCCCTTTTAATGGACTTTATACAGGTATATTGTAAATATACTGCTACAAACCTGTAGTAAGAGAGTCTGGTTATCCTTCTTGTATTGCTCTGGGTTTGTATATTCTCTACATTTAGACAATTTTTTACCGCCTTCTACAAAAAAAAAAAAAAAAAAAATTAAAAATAAAAAGAGATCCAGATGTTGAACAGACACCAAATGTATGTCATCAGCATATACACACATAAAAAAAACACGCACGCACGCACCTTTAGATGATCCAGGCCTTGGCTTGGCTCCATTTCCTGCCTCTTGGGTTTTGAGTTGAACTTTCTTCTGTGGAAGAATAACCTAAAGAAGGATTGTATAGGAATCTGATGATTGTCATTCAGACTCTAACACATTAAACAACGATTTCATCAAAATAAACTTTCCGACCTTGTGTGGTGGTTCTCTGTGAAAATATGTGATCTCGCCTACATCAGGACCCACCAGCGCTAAAAGATGCTGAATCTTCTTCCGGTCTTCGAGTTCTCTAGAAAGCAGTAACAGTTTATTAGAAATATTATCAGATAATATATTATCAGAAATATTTTTACTTTAGCAACCCGTTATTACTGTACACAATCAGAGGTTAGCTTAAAGAGCTATATTTCTATACATCATCCAATTACAAGAACATTCATCTTTCGATCAACCTAATGTACATGTTTTTGGGAGGAAACTGGTGTAACTCACACTAGAGTGGGGAGAACATGCACAAAAACAATACAAAATTTTAAAAATCCCTATTAGTCATTAATAAATTTATATATATAAAAATCTACATTATACTGTAATCAAACTAAGAAAACCGATTACTGTAGATTATAGAAATACAGAATGTTTATCTGTAAAATATAAAAACATTGTTACTTGATCTTAAGGCGGTCGTTCTCAGCATAGAGACGGAGAGCCTGTTCCCGCTCCTGGAAAAGGTAAACTTGCATGTCGCTCAAAGCCTTCTGCAGCTCTGCGATCTCCTCCTCACGCTGACGCACTTCCCACTGCAGCTTGTGCTACACACACACACACACACACACACACCTTTCATTGATGCCAGCCATCTATAGAGTTAAGCACACAACAACGCGTGTACACATTAGCTCAGGGTTTTCCTGTAAAGCCCCACCTGGTCATCTGTAGTGCTCTTGTATTTCTCCAGCAGCTGCAGAAGGTCATCGTGTTCTGCATCAAACTGGGCCACTTTCTGTCTGTAAAACTCCAGCAACTCACGAGATGGCCGGAGATAAGCTAAACGTTCAGAGATCGGGGGAAGCGGTGTATCGCACCTACTCAACACAGAAAATTAAAGAAAAAGTGTCAGGGGTTTTAATGTGTATACATTTAAGTTAAAATGTACAATTAGGCATTTAATCAGCATTAAAAAAGGAAAAACATTTTAAAGAAGCAAGAACTCTCTTTTAATATACACTTTATATCCAACGCTTACAGAAACTCGACCACTACCATCACCAGCTAAATATTCCACCAAATCAAATCATGGAATTGTGGGCTGCAGCAGTGCAATCCCCCCCCCCCCGGTTGCATGAGTTTCATCCTGGTACTCCGGTTTCCTCCCACTGTCCAAAAACATGCAGATTAGGTCGACTGGTGATTCTGAAATTGTACATAGGAGTTAATGTGTGTGTGAATGGTTGTGCGTCTACATGTGGCCCTGAGATGGACTGGCGAACTGTCCAGGGTGTAACCCCGCCTCTTTCCCCATGTGCGCTGGGATAGGCTCCAGCAGACCCGTGATGCAGAATTAGGGAATAAGCGGGTGAGAATATGAATGAATTAATGAGGAGTTTGCATGTTCTCCCTGCACTTGCATGGGTTTAAAAAGACGAATGAATGAATGAATGAATGAACTTTTTCAGATGAACACAGATAAACTCTTTAGATTCTGTCTGAGTGCATATAGACGTGAAGGTGAACTGTGCACAATCCTATGGCCATTTAATAGATATGGAACATTTCAGACTCCTAAGTACTTACTCTTCTGTGACCCGCTGCCTTGTTGGTGTATCCATCACACTTCTTATCGTCTGGAATAAAAAACAGTATATAGCAAAATCAAGGCACGGTGTCGTACTGGTTAGCACAGAGTTTGCATGTCCTCTCCGCCCCTGCGTGGGTTTTCCTCCAAAACATGGACATTAGGTTGGACAACAAAAGTCCAAAAATATGTACAGTAGGTGATTCTAAATCGCCCATAGGAGGGAATGTGTGTGTGGTCATTGTGTGGCCCTGACAGAGTGATCCTGGGTGTACCCCCGCCTCTCGCCCCATGAGCACTGGGATAGGCTCCAGCAAGCCCCTGTGACCCCGATTTAGGGAATAAGCGGGAAAGATGAATGAAGTAGCAGGTGGAGAAATCTCACAATGTATTGCACATCAACCAATAACATCTGGAATTTATATACAGTTCATAACTAGGGTCATCACTACTGTAATTAACCATCCTCTACCTCATTTATTCCCTAAATCGTGGTCACGTGGTTCTTCTGGAGCCTATCGCAGCTCACATAGGGGTACACTTTGGACAGGTCGCCAGTCCACCGTAGGGACACACAAAATCGAACAATCACACACAAACCTTTTTTATGGACAATTTAGAAATCACCAAATCAACCTAATGGACATGTTTATGGACTGTGGGAGGAAACCAGAGTACCCGGAGGAAATAAGTAATCTTTAACAATAGAGCTGTAAATTCCGCTTCAAAAACTGCCAGGTGGCCTTGTTAAATGTCGCGCGCGTTTCCGGCGGTGATGACGCAGCGCAGTGACGGGAAATTTAAACCGACAAATCGTTAATGGTACACGGGTAACAAAAGCCAAAACACCACATTTATTGTAGTTATTACATTTAAAACCCAATCGCCATTTAAAACCAGAACACCAAAAAAAAAACTTAACACCAGAAGCAATATCCAAATCCGAATCTTCTTCTAAATCCGAAGAATAAATAGCATATACAGTGGCAAAGCTAACATTAAGAATCAAGTCACAAGAATAAACTGTTAAATATAATTTAAAAAAAAATATTAAAACGATTGAACAATTAATAGAAAATATGATTATTCTTTCCGCATAAATAATTATTACCTCCTACAAGACCAGGAGTTGAGCTTTTGTTTGTGCGACCGTTAATCCGGAAGTTGATCCGAGGTAAATCAGTGCGCATCAATACTGCGTCTTTTATGCGCAAATGCGTAATAATAGTTTTGGGTAGTTGTTGCCAGTTTATTTTCGCTGGCGTAATTCTTTCACTGTATATATCGTATTTTGAATCAACCGGTACTTAAAATATTCTTTCTAGACCAAATTTATTGTTGGTTAAATTTAATGGTGGTTAAAAACTGTTTTCGCTATTAGTCAGCAAAATATTTGATACATCCGGGAACGATGGTGAGCCTGGGCTACTAGCAAGGCGAGGAATAAAACTAGTTTAACCGGTTAGTTGACAGTTGGATCCAAATCTATTATTTATCATGTACTGAACGAGGAAATTTCTTCGTTACTGCAGTGTATTACAGCAAGAGAATGGCAGAGTTCATTATAAGAATGAAATGCGGCTGGCAAGCGCTGAAATTCAGCAGGAAAGCGCTAACCGGCTTCGTACAAACACAGCGCTACAGCAGGGTAAGTCTATCCATTCGTTTAAGTTAAGTTAGTTTTTTTTCTCCAATAAATTATATTTTATTATATTAAAGAATTGTCGGAATACCTAAATTATCGATATTCTATCTGAATGTTTTCTTGTTTTTTGCCTTACGCATGCGCAGTAACAATAGTACTCTAGCAGCAGTGGGAACCGTCGTCTTGAGCCGTACAGGACGCTGCGCCCTTTAGTGTCGTGAAACATGATCGCTGTCGTGATTTGTGATCTGATTTACGTTTCTGTCCAAAGATTCATTCAGGGAATCGATCTAAACAATGAAATACGTTTAAATATAAAAGAAATAAAGAACATTTTAATGCGTTGTTATATCAACAATATTTTCCTGATACGGAATAATCTGTGGGTTTTTTCCGGGTACACCGGTTTCCTTCCACAGTCTAAAAATATGTGTCATTTGGTTGATTTGGTGATTCTAAATTGTCCATAGGAGTGAATAGTTGTTTGTCTCTGTGATAGACTGGCGACCTGTCCAGGGTGCCTCTCACCATATGTGCACTGGGATAGACTCCAGCAGACCCCTGTGACCCCGAATTAGGGAATAAGAGGGTCAGAAAATGAATGAATGAATAATTTGTGTTTTTCAGCCTTCCCAATGCAGTCACTCCAACTCGTTTGGTTTGCTCTTTGACATTGATGGGGTCCTGGTTCGAGGAAAAACCCCAATTCCTGCAGCCAAAGAATGCTTCAGGAATCTGGTGGATGGAAACGGAAAGTATAAAGTCCCAGTGGTCTTTGTTACCAATGCAGGCAACTGTATCCGGCAGACTAAAGCAGAGCAGCTCTCTCATCTTCTAGAAGTAGAGGTCAGTGGTGCAGAATAAGCAAGTATAGCTCGTCCATAACAGCAACATTCTTCTTTTAATACGTGTTTGCTTGGTGTTTTTAGGTCTCTCCAGATCAGGTCATGTTATCGCACAGTCCTTTACGGGTCTTCAATCAGTTCCATAAAATGTGTGTTTTAGTGTCCGGACAGGGACCAGTTGTGGAAGTTGCACAAAAGTATCCTTAAATCTTTATTAAATTTATTCTTTTCGGTTAAAATGTATATGTGTAACTTTGAATAAAACCCCATTTCCATAGTAAGTATAGTTATTTAAGCTTTATTTGTGACTGTTTGTCACACTGTAAATACTCTATAATAACATGGCTTAAATCAATTACAGAAATTCTGTTTTAGCGATTGACTTTAACAAAAAACTATTTCAGCTTGGGCTTTCAGAATGTGGTGTCCATCGATATGCTCCGAGAGGCTTGCCCTCTGCAGGATGTAGTGGATCACAATCGCAGACCCAAAGAAGTGGTGAGAAATAGATTTTTTTCATCATTTCAGTTTTCAGATTAGTAAATTTTTTGCATACAATAAAACATGCAAATTGTGCCAGTAGAAACTCAAACACTCAACTGCAGCGTCAAACGAACTAAAAACTATATACAAATATATACATTTTGTTTTAGGTTCCACCATCTAAGGATCTGCCACCCATTGAAGGCAAGCATTTTTGGGGTTAAACTTCTGAACGGTGTTCAAGTCACTTTCAGTTTCGCTTATTTTGTAAATACTTTCATTTTCAGCTGTCGTACTCTTTGGTGAGCCAGTCAGGTGGGAGACTAACCTTCAGCTGATTGTGGATGTTCTCTTGACCAATGGGAGGCCAGGAAATCCTGTGACATCACCACGTTACCCACATATCCCTGTGCTGGCCTGCAACATGGACCTGTTATGGATGGCAGAGGCAAAGAGTCCTAGGTGAGTCTTTTTGTTTTATTAATAAAGCGTAAAGAGGCAGATAGCACCATCCCTCGAGTGTGTTGTGCCAGTTAGTGATGCAATGAATTCATTGTTTTAAGAACAACTCTGTGGTTAAATGTAATACTTTTTTATAATATTTTTACACTGTTGCTAAAACTTGTTTACAGCTTAAATAAACTTATTATTCCTGTTTAGATTCGGTCATGGAATGTTCCTGGTGTGTTTGGAAAGCATCTATAAGAAGATCACAGGTCACGACCTGCATTATGAAGCTTTAATTGGGAAGCCCAGTGTGGTGACTTATAACTATGCAGAGCTGCTGATTAGACGACAGGCGCAGAAACTGGGCTGGACAGAACCTGTGCAAAGACTGTATGCCATTGGGTGAGTTACTGTTGATATACTTCTGCTGCTTGCGGGACAATATGAACAGGATGTGATTAGATGGTTAATACAGAACAACCCAAACAATTTGTGAGATGGATTTTTTTCACTGTCCCTGTCCTTATAAAAGTTGTCTTAAAGCCTTTTGGAGAGTTATTAATTTACCACTTTTAAAAATACTTGTCTCATTATCAGGGATAACCCCATGGCTGATATCTATGGTGCAAATCTCTACAACCGTTATCTGCAGTCAGTGCACCATGGCAGGACTCTGGTACATGCCCAAGGTGGCTCAGCCAGTCACTCAGTAGGTGATATCCACTATCAAACAGTCGACGATGCAAAAAATTCGGGCAAAGTGCTGGTAGGAGGCTCACACGAGCATCGTCAACCTGAGAGCTGCATCTCCATCCTAGTATGCACAGGTGTCTATAACAAAGAGCATCAGGAGCTGTCCCCCGAACAAACCGTCACAGAGCAGCGCATCTTTCATGGCCATCGGGACTTCCGCTTTGACCCCACCCTGACCCAGCCTTCTTTTGTTGTTCAGGATGTGTTCGAAGCCATTAAGATCATATTCCAGCAAGAAGGTTCTAGTCTGGTATAAACCAGTAACCTCTCAGGATATCACAAATACATACCGACTAAGCCGAACAAAAGTCATCAGGTCATACAGCGGAAAGCCAGCACACAGTTTTTAGTTATTAAACATTTTACGTAGTTTTACACAGAAAGTAGTTTGATTTTACTAATAATGTTTTAATACATTTTTATTTCACTTGAGTTTACTTAATGTTTTAAATTAGACACTATGTTTACTGTTCTTTTGTAAGGGCTTCAACATTTAAGTCTTTGCATATTTAAACAATAATTAAATGTTGGTGCAAAATATTTTATTACACTGGAATGCAGCTGTTATTTTAGAATAAGTAAGTTAAATCATTGTACTTCCATTTATGCTAAATAAATTGAATAGGACCTTTTGAAACTCAAGTGTTTTGTATGGAAAGCAATAGCTTGAAATTAATTAAGTTAAACTGTAACTATAAATATTGCACAAAGAACAGACTGTAGATGTACCCTCTGTTCGCTGGATAAATTAGAGAATGTCGTCTTCTTGCTATTTCCTCTAAAAATCAAAAATCCTTGTACTGATGCAGTTATTCAGGAGTTTAGTGACTGTTTTAAAGTCAGTCCTTAAATTGGCCGATATTTCAGCACTCACAGGATTTCTTCTCTAGGAGCTCTGCTTCATCGAGTGAGTGAGTCTCTGTGTATAGAAGGACACTGGAGGAATCTGACATTCCTTCCCGAGTGACTATTCCTCCGGTTCTTGCTATCAGTTCTCTTGCCATTAGCTCAAAAGCTTCTTGTATGTTGCGGTTCTCCTTAGCCGATGTCTCCAGGGCAGCTAGAGCTCCCTTCTGTTCAGCCAGAGTGCAGGCGTCCTCAAACAACACCTGTCGCTGGGGCTGCAGGTCACACTTATTACCTGAAAATAGAACAAGGACATCAGAATAGGGATCAGTTTATAATTGAACTATTGTAAAAGACCCTGAAAGTAAAGCTAACTTTCTACATTCTATATCCAATAACATTTTTATTCTTTTGTACAGAAATTTTAGCTCGATCCGATCTTTTTTGTTGTCTGCTATAATCTACATAAGTGTGCTTTATTCACACTTTCCTGAAAAGGGTCAAATCTCTAGCAGACTTTAAAGCTTGGTTCAATCATTGTACCCACTTCCTTTTCTAAAGTTTAATTTGGTCATTGTTATAGGATCATTGTACTTGTTAGTGATTCATTTGTTCTTATGTCCTTTTACGCTGTCTCTTGGAAATGTCTGCAAATTATTAATTATGCTCATTAATACTTATTTATCTGCTCCTATAAACAGTAAAAAAAAAAAATTAGGACAAACAAAATAAAACTCTTGTATGGTTCATGTGGTTGTATGTACACCGGGCTCACACACAGGGGTGTCACTTGGGGGCCTCAGAGATCTGTTTTATTAGTAGTGACTGTAAAATGAGTTTGGTAGTGGGCTTAACCGAGCAAAATATCAAGCATACGACAGAGGTGGATCGCTTACCACTGCAGACACTGTCAATCATTCCAATAAATTAAACATTCATTCATTCATTCATTCATCTTCTTACCCGCTTACTCCCGAATCCGGGGTCACGGGGGTCTGCTGCGCCTATC
>JAOTRA010000008.1:8069622-8081195 GCA_026260255.1 Pseudolaguvia tuberculata | reverse complement strand
TTTAGAATAAAAAGGGTTCATACCTGCCAAACCAGTTATTTGTCAAAACGGCACGCACGCACGCACGCACGCACGCATTTCTGACAGCTGTGTCAGGATCCTTGCCCGGACTTGCCCTAAAATGCACTGACCTCCAAGATCGAAATTTAATTGTGAATTAATGAATGTGTTTTTATTGCTGGATACTAACCTGTTGTGTATGTTAAATCAGGACCCAATAAGTACTTCAGCTTATTTAATAATGTAATAATGAAAATGGTCATCTACCCATCCTCATTGGGTCATTCTCTAAGAAAACATTAAGTTTACATGCTACCTAGAAAGCAAACTGTTTTTGTTTGTTCCTTTTTATACAAATACTGTCTGTCTGCCCATCTATCCATCCATTCATTTATTTATTCATTTTCACTTACTATGTGACTAAGTGCTTCCTCCTGGTCCTGGTCATCATCTGGCCCGGAACCCAAAGTCCATCCCTGTGTATCAGTTTAACAAAAGTGTGTAGTGTACTAGACTCCATGGAAACGTTATCCTCTGTCCAGGTTCAAACCAGGTACCTTGGGGAGACATGACACTCAGCATCACTGAGCAATTTTCTTTTGTAGAGGTCAAATGGTTTCAAGGTATGCAACGGACCCACGGATGCTGGTGGTGTGTATCTTGGCTCTGTTTGGTGCAGCAGAAGCATTCTTTGAATGGATAAAGAAGGCGGAACCATCACCTGCATCTCTGCCTCAAGTTGTGCCTACTTATTCAACCGTTGCTCCGAAAAATGCCCCACCATTTGAAATGAGTGTTGCTGATGAGAAGATATTGGCTGAGGCTAAACTGATTGATATGAGTCCTCTTGACAGCTGCCATTTTAAGGTTTGTTCACAAATACAGGTATTTGTTATGGTATTTACAATGTATTAATAATTCCAAATGATTTGGATTCTGGAGATGCATATTCAGAGATTTTGTTTTTCTCACAGGTTGTTGCTCAGCTCAAGGCAACCTGTAACAGCCTTTCAGAAGAACAGCTAGCAAAACTAGGAGTGGCTTTGTTCAACTGCCAGTCAGAAGTGGAGGGACGCAGGACTTTTCTTTGCACTGAAGAGATGGTACAAAGCATAATATTTATTTTAAAATATATTGCCTTAATGTTAAGTCAGGGTGGTGCGGTGGCGTAGTAAATAGCACAGTCGCCTCACAACAAGAAGGTCCCGGGTTCGTTTCCTGGGCCGGGATCTTTCTGTGCGGAGTTTGCATGTTCTCCCTGCGCTTGTGTGGGGTTCCTCCGGGTACTCCGGTTTTCTCCCACAGTCCAAAAACATTCAGATTAGGTGTATTAAGAATTCTAAATTGTTCATAGGAGTGAATGTGTGTGTGAATGGCTGTTTGTCTATGTGTTGCCCTGAGATGGACTGACTACCCGTCCAGGGTGTACCCCCGCCTCTCTCCCTATGTGTGCTGGTATAGGCGCAGCAGACCCCGAATTCGGGAATAAGCGGGTTAGAAGATGAATGAATGAATGAATGTTTTGTCATGTGGCGTAGTGGTTAGCACGGTTGCCTGACAGCAAGATGATACCCAGATTCAATTCCCGGGCAAAGGGTCTTTCTGTCCGGGGTTTGCATGTTTTCTCTTATGTGGGTTTTCTCCAGGTACCCCGGTTTCCTCCCACAGTCCAAAAACATTTGAAACTGCCCATAAAAGTGAATGTGTTGTCGGTCATATCAAATCTGTGCCACATTAAAGCAAAAAAAGTTGATGCATGCAGTGTAAATGTGGTTTTGGACTCTGTGTATTCTGAGTAGTAGGTAAAAGTAACCATAATTTTATAACTGGAGGATCTGAATTTAACTATTGAGCTGTAAGAAATCTCATTGTTCATGTAGTATTTTTGTATTAACCGATCTATGCTTCAGACTGTGATAGCGTTAGCTTAACAAGAAGCTACCAGGTTCGATTCCCGTGCTGGGGATCTTTCTGTGCCGAGTTGGCATGTTCGCCCTGCGCTTGCGTAGGTTTCCTCAGGGTAATCTGGTTCATCTCACTGTCCAAAAACATGTACATTCGGTTAATTGGTGATTCTAAATTGCCCATAGGAGTGAATGTGTGTGTCACTGGTGCTTCGTCTATGTGTGCCCTAAGCTGGATTGGTGGTGTGTCCAGGGTGTACACCTGCCTCT
Source organism: Pseudolaguvia tuberculata (assembly GCA_026260255.1). NCBI lineage: Eukaryota > Metazoa > Chordata > Actinopteri > Siluriformes > Sisoridae > Pseudolaguvia > Pseudolaguvia tuberculata. Next base: position 8,079,021 of record JAOTRA010000008.1, on the reverse strand, counting down.
CCCCTTGTGTGCTAGGACAATTGGGGAATAAGCGAGTAAGTAGATGAATGAATGATTTTTGATGGTGCAATAGTTAATTACTCCTGATTGCAGTTATACTTTATTATTTCTGCCAGACCATTAAGGAGTGTACAGCTGACATGGATTCAGATACATGGAACGCGTACCACATTGTCAGCAACCGTGCACGCTCGGTATGTTATGCCACACGTCAGCAGCAGTTTCGAAGACAGACTGAACTTACAGTCAATGCCCTAATCTCAACAGCAACAAACCAACTGGATGCCATGAAAGACCTAAAGGTCTGTATATCTGGAATTTATTTCTGTTTACATTTTAAATCTCTTTTGGTAAATGGTATAATAGTGCTTATTGGATTCTTGGGCAGAAAAATGCTCAAATTAATTAAACAAACATAAGGAAGGAAGACTTTACATATACATGTACACTTGGTGGTCATGTTTTTGGTTTCACTCATCTTTCTAGAAATCGTTATGTTAAGATTAGTTCTTGAATATTTAATGAATTATTAGTATGTTGGATTTTTTTTTAGTCATGGGTGTCCAAACTACCGGCCCAGTTGCGGCCCACAAAGCCCTCTCATCCAACGGTGTATCCTGCCACCGCTTACGTCGAGGTTTTTGAGATGAACTAACTTCATCTAGTGGCAGATTTGTCAAATGGTTTGCTGCTTGCAATTCCGTTCAGTTCATCAGGGGGCGGTGCTGTGCATTAACCAGCAGTTTCGCGGAGCTTCGCTGCTGATGAGGTGCTTTGATAATCGTTCCTCTTATTAAATGAGTTTGGAATGTTTTCGAGCACAAAACTACATTAAAAATGACAAACCTTTACACTATATAAAAGTTAATTAAGCTCCTAGTTATTTTTGATGATAAGAGTATTTGTGTGTATTGGTTTGCTTGTAAATTTAAGACTCACATGCGTCACCATTGAGCTGCAAATTTTATTAACCTTTTTTCAAGCTTTGTGTGTAAATATGTGAACATTTAGTGTTCTGAATCCTGTAGTGAATATGGTGAATTTAATAAGGTCACATGGGTTCTAAGCAGAGTATTTGAATTAGGAAAGGAAATAGGTGACTTCCTGGAAGTAAAGGCAACCCACAGGCATTACTGATGAAGAGTGAATATGGAAATTACTCCCGTTTCCTCCCACCGTCCAAAAACATGCAGATTAGGTCGATTGGTGATTCTAAATTGTCCATAGGAGTGAATGTGTGTATGAATGGTTGTTTTTCTATGTGCTGCCCTACACGTTTTTTCCCTACTTCGCCATATCTGTGCTGGGATATTATGGAATAAGCGGGCAAGAAGATGAATGAATGAATACAATAATATTAAATTAATAACATCTGTTTTGATGATTATTTTTTTTTTACCTCGTATGTGTAGTTGGCCCCCAAACTGCTGGTTGATAGTTAATGCTGCTCCTGGGCTGATATGTTTGCACACCCCTGGTCTATTCAATTAAATTTTATTTGTATAGCGCTTTTGACAAGTTATTGCCTCAAAGCAACTTTACAGTGAATGAGAAATAGATGAATGATGAGTTTGTCCCTGATGAGCAAGCCGAGGCGACAGTGGCAAGGAAAAACTCCCTAGGCTGGAATTAGGAAGAAACCTTGAGAGGAACCAGACAATAGGTCATATGGTTTTAACCTTTCTTCTATTTATATATTATGTCGCAACAACATCTTTTTAAAAAAAAACGAGCAAAAACATATTTCACCGGATAACAGCAGGTCATATATCTCTAGGAGGGTCAGCGTGAACTACGAGACATTACCGCAGACTCACTGGACAAGCTGTTAAAGGGTCATAGTGCTTTACAGCTCCAGCAGGGGGCACTAAAGGACGGCCAAGAGCAGTTGGATGCCTCGATCTCAGCCAATTTGCAGAGATTGGCACAGGAGAAGGCTCTGATAAGCACTGGGCAGCAGCTGGTGGCACAGCTTATCCAGGGAATTACACGGAGAATAGGTTAGTGTAATAGTTTTCCTGATTCTCAAAAAGCTCACTTTAAAAATTTAAGTGGTTTTATTACTTTAATTTCTTATTTTTAGATTTTTCTTTCAGATGCACTCTAATAGTAAAATAATAATTCATGTCTGCCATGTCTGCATTGTTCTGTCTACTTAGAAAACGTCAGTGAGCAGTTAAAAGGTCAAGGTACAGATGTTCAGGAAGGTCATCAGACAATTCTTAATGACCTAGCTGAAGTCCGAGGGCGTGCTCAAGAGATCTACAGTAAAATGGGTAAAACATAACTGTAGCAGACTTTTTAAGATGAAGCTGTAGTTTTATACTAAATAGGGACACCGGTTTTTCATTCTATATCTTGTTTCAGAGCTTAATTTGAATGGAGTTCTACAGCAACAGAACACAACAGTCCAGTTCTATGCTGAGCTCATGACAAAGCTCGAGCGCATGAACGGCACTCTGGGATACATTCTTGCATACCTGGATAGCATGCAAAGCAGGCTGGAAGATCGACTACATGTAATCCAAGGATATTTAGGATGGGCTGGTATTTTCCTTCTTATTTAAAGCTCTAATACAAATGCATATTTTGTTCACACATTTAAAGTGCCCTCATTTGATCGAATTGCAAATTAAGTTATTTTGTGTTTTCTTTATTTAATGTCAAAAATATACAATGCTAATTATGATGAGATACGTTGATTTAAATATACTCTAAAGCAATTCTGTGTTGCCCAAAGACCCTTACCAAATGATTAACTCCATACTATTCATTCATTTCTCTTCTTACCCGCTTATTACCTAATTCAAGGTTACAGAGGTCCGCTGGTGCCTATTCCAGAGCACATGGGGTGAGAGGCAGAGGTACCCTGTGGACGGGTTGCCAGTCCATCGCAGAGTCACACATAGACGAACAACCACTCAAACACACATTCACTCCTATAGGCAATTTAGAATCACCATTTAACCTAATGTACATGTTTTTGGACTGTGGGAGGAAACCGGAGTACCTGGAGAACTTCATACCTTCTTCTTCTCCTTTCGGCTACTCCCGTTAGGGGTCGCCAAAGCGGATTGCTCTTCTCCACACTACCCTGTCCACTACATCTGCCTATTTCACCCAAACTACCTGCATGTCTTCCCTCACCACATCCATAAACCTCCTCTTTGGTCTTCCTCTTTTCCTCCTGTCCGGCACCTCCATCAGGATAACTCCATACATAAATTAATGTTGAGCATTTGCTTATTTAATAATCAGGCATTTGGATCAATTAAATGGACATGTACCATTGGCAGCTTTTTGGACATTATAGTCATCTACTAAAGTTATGCATGTCTGGTTTAATAATATCATTTTGTATGTATACCATATAATTAGTGCACATACATCTAACTAGTTTCGAACCCTGATTATTTTGTTCATTTTTTATTCAGGTCTGAGTCTGCGTGCTGTGTGGGTGTGTATAATGCACGCTGGATATTTCCTGCTCTCTGCGGTCCTGCTGTCCTTTTTGCAGTGCCCCACATTTTCCCGTGTTTCTCTGCTCATCACCGTGCCTGTTAACGCCATCGCTGAGGTCAATCAGCAGACAGCTCTCGACCTGGCCACGCTCTCTCTGCTTCTCTTTACACTCTCGCTGGGTTAGTTGCTTTTGATGTTTGTGAGTATTTGTATTTGCGTCTGTGAACTTTAAATAATCTTGTCTTATTTAAAGAACTTTAAATAATCTTGTTTTCCAGCACGTTGGTTTGTGCTGCAGTTGTTATGGGCTCTGTCGAACTTGAGGGGCAAAAACTGCAATGATGTTCATACTGCTATTTTGGCTGCTCCCCTTAAGAAGACTACTGAAAAAGCATTTAAGCCTGAGTGTAGTCCAGCAACCTCATCAACCCCTCTAAAGTGAGTTTTTGTCTCTCTGCATATCATAGACATTTACATGATGTTTCCTTGATTGACTTCTTTGGGGACTGATGCTTTCACCCTCAGTTTTTGTTTTTTTTTTTCTTCTGGTGCTAATAGTACGTTAGCTTGCCTTGCACCATTTTTAACTTTAGTTACTTACAGGTTATTTAATTAGGTTCCCTAAAACACTATTTTTAAAACACTATTTTCATTGAATCTAAGCAGAGGATACATATGTATTATAAAACTATTTTAGTATTTTTTTTCAAAATCAAAAAATCAAGCATGGAATTGCCACCTTTTCTTTCTCATCTATTCTATCATGTACATTTATTGTAGAGACCTGGACAGTGATTTGGAGTCAGAGATACCATGTCTTGCTCAAGACAGCTTTATGACTGGTATGTTTTAATCACACATAGTAATGTATTATTGGGTGCGTTTGGGAACATGCTATATACGTTGTACACTGTCTTTGTTTCGCATGGTGCAGGAGACCCATGTATAGTGGCTTCATCTCCATCCCACACTTATAGGCTACCTAGTTATGGGCGACTTCCTGTAGGTACTCCCAGTCATTCTACTCCCAGACTCAAGACCCGACATACCCTTGGAGTGAGTAGGAATCATAAAAACTCATCCTTGTTAAAATGTTTTTATTAATATTAACATGTTCTCTCATTTACGCAGTAGAGTAAATAATTTAATTAGGAAAGTTTTTTCATTCATTACATTTGCACTGATAAAGAAAGCTCAGTATTAAAGTAAAGTATACATTACAGTAGTCGATGACTGGCAACTAAACTAAATAGTCGGATAAATAAAGTTGTCTTGGGTCTAGATTTTAATAGAAATAGAAAAGTGCAGATGTTATTTGATTCCATAATAGCAGAGCCCAATCACATTTGACATGATTGTGGGGCATACAGTTTTAATTAACCTTCATTTTTGTTTGTTACATTATTCTTCCAACATTTTAAGGAAGAATTAATTGTGTTTGGACACTAATGTATGTTGTGAATGGCAGGCTGTTTTTGAGAGCATTACCCAGAAGAACCTGGGAGGAGCCTTGGATGTAGTCAGTCAGTCCCAAAGATTCAGCCCCAATCAATCAGTTGCCAGCAACAGGTATGGCAGTTTAAAAAAAAAAAATAAAAAAAAAAATATATAAGTAAATAAATAAAATTGTTTATTATTCATTCATTCATCTTCTTACATGCTTATTCCCTAATCCGGGGTCACGGGGGTCCCTGGACGGGTCGCCAGTCCAGTTTATAATTATTTATCACTGAGTTTCTTTTTTTTCACAGCTCTTTCTCTGGACGTCCTCTGTGTAATGGTACCACCAGGCTCGGACAGCCATGTAAGAAGAGGGCACTGGCAGGGCAAGACTTCTGTAGGATACATGAAGCGGGACACAACTCCTACAGTCAACTGTGAAACTCTGCATTGTCCCAATGTCACCTGTCACTATTTTATTTTTTTTTTAATTTTTTTTTTTAAATATATTTGTTTCTTTATTGCTACTTGTTTTACCATTTTCCTGTTTTTATTCATCCTCTTTAAGGAGCTACAATGTGAAATGTCTGATATTTAAATAAAAGTATTGTGTATTTGTCTTAACATTTTTAAACATTGTCAAATGTGTTTCTATTCAAGCAACCTAACCTTTTAATAGTAGTCTTACCCACTTATTCCCTAATTCGAGGTCACGAGGGTGTCTGGGTCTGCTGGCGCCTATCCCAGCTTACATGGGGCAAAAGGCAGGGGTACAAACTGGACGGGTCGCCAATCCATCCAAGGGCAACACACTAATCGACTTAATCTGCATGTTTTTGAACTGTGGGAGGAAACCGGATTACCCAGAGGAAACCCACACAAGCGCGTGTAGAACATGCAAACTGCGCACAAAGATTCTCAGCCAGGGGATCGAACCCGGGACCTTCTTGTTGTGAGGTGACTGTGCTTTCTACAACGCCACTGCGCTGCCCATGCAAAGTTTTTAAATTTTTTTTATTCGATTTGATATCTTCAACATTTTATTAGAAAGTTTTTACTGACTATTACAGATTTAATTTTACATGTATATTTAAACAATTGCAGCTACTGTATTGACCTGACAAACTTTAGCATTTATGACATTTGGCAAAAATCCTTGGCCAGAGTGACTTACACTTATTTACATTTCTTTATATTGAGGGCTCCTTGCTCAGGGATCCAAGGGTAGCAACTTGGTAGTTCTGGGAATCAACCATAATCTTTCAATTAGCAATCCTTAACTGCTGCACCACCACTCATATTCTGGTGGATTAGAAACAATCATGTATTAGAACACCCCTTTAATGAAAGCCTTTTGTTTGACTTTGCAGAAATGCTTTAATAGATTTTTTATATTTACAACATATGACAAGTCAAAAAAGATTTTTCAGTTGTAATCCCCTGTACACTATCTGTGACTGGCTTTCAGCATTCATTCATTCGTTCATCTTACCCGCTTAATCCCTAATTCGGAGTCACAGCGGTCTGCTGCGCCTTTCCCAGCACACATTGGGTGAGAGGCAGGGGTACATACTGGACGGGTCGACGGGGGCAACCCATAGACAAACATTTGATAGAAATTTGGTGTTATGTCTATGTACACACATTTATTTACTAAAGCAGTCATACAGTTGACAATGTATTTATATGTTGCAGAATTACTTTTATTTGTTTACTGGAACTAGAAGGTAAAAACACTTCCAGCATGACAATGGGCCTATGTACAAAGCACCAGAGCTCCAGGGTCGTTTTTAAGAATAAGTGTTTTTTTTCTGACTAACTCTACTAAACATTTATTTGAACCCTAGACCATTTCATCCTACATTATTGCTGTAGATGCGAATACTTTTGTGGCTGAATGCACCAATGCTACAGTCTATTGGAAAGTATTGCCATAAATGTCATTATACCAGTGTTGAAATATTTTTATCCTGTATAGTGTATGTCTTGGCTAATAAGAGAAAAAATAATGTACTTTATTGCTATTATCATTATGATTACTATTATTATTATTAGTATTTTATTTTTTATCAATTCTGGTTAAGGGCGGCGTAGTGGATGTCACGGTTGCCTCACAGGTTTGCATATTCTCCCGGCGTTTGCTCCGGGTACTCCGGTTTTCTCCCACAATCCAAAAACAAGCAGATTAGGTCGATTGGTGGTTCTAAATTGTCCATAGGAGTGAATGTGTGTGAGTGGTTGTTTGTCTGCGTTAGTAATTATTTAATTAACGTATATTACTTTTTATAATAATTGTATAGAAAATTCTTCTGATAGCAACATTTTAACTTCAGACCTTTTCCTTTTCGCTGATCAAATAATATCAACACTAGCGTCTTGTTTGGGGCGGGTCTTGTGGGAACGCTTGTGTTCTGATTGGCCAGTTAAACAGTCATTTTAAAGTGATAACGCTTGAGGAAGTACAATGACGTTGGGTTATGTTATCGTGTATAGACAAGCAGCTCGGATTATCATCAGTCTGCTGAAATAACTGTTAAACCTAACATGTAGACAAGCCTGACATTAAACCAGGTACGGATTATAGCGTTGTTTTGTCCATTTCATAGCATATTATTTCATCCGTCACATTTGCTAGCTCACTGAATAGCCATTTCAATGCATTAGCTAGTTTGCTATTTTTTTTTTTTTTGGGCGTCTATTAACCTACTTCATGTTTTGAACTACGTCTGGTTTTAGTGTTATTAACAACAGGTTTATCCGGTGGTAGAAAGTGTGGTAGTTATGTATGTTGTATGAAAATGAAAGCTCTGGGTGTTGTGATGTGTGTTCGAGAACTACACACATTATTACCTGTAACGTGGCTTTTAGGTGACATCTGTAGCTATAAACTCTGTTTCTATAAAGATCAGTTATAAGCATGACCACCACTTTTAAAGTGAACAGCCAGGGCAGATTTCTGTATCTGAGCCTAATTAATGAAATCTGACTTTAATTAAACGTCTAATCACCTGAAACAACATTGACTTTTACTTAACACTAGGAAGTATACAAGAATTTTGATATTATATAGGGGGGGAACAAAAGTAGTGCACCTACAGCTGCAACAAGCATAAAACCCCCAGTATAGTAATTCATTCATTCATCTTCTAACCTGCTTATTCACTAGTTCGGGATCAGGGGGTCTGCTGGAGCCTATACCAGTGCACATAGGCCGAGAGGTAAGGGTACACCCTGGACAGGTTGCCAGTCTATCACACAAAATTGAACAACCACACAAACAACCTCATATGGACAATTTAGAATTACCAATCAATCTAATGTACATGTTTTTGGACTGTGTGGAGGAAACTGGAGTACCCACAAGCACAGGGAGAAAATGCAAACTCTGCACAGACAGACCCTCGACCCAGGAATCAAACCCGGAACCTTCTTGTTGTGAAGTGACCGTGCTAACCACTACAGTTACAGTTAGGCATTTGTCCAGAGCGACTTACATTTGGTTTTTTTTTGGTTTTTACAACTGAGCAATTGTGGGTTAAGGGCCTTGCTCAAGGACCCACAGTAGTTGCTTGGTGGAGGTGGGAATCGAACCCCGGTCTTTCTGGTACTAGTCCAGCACCTTAACCAGTACACAACCGCGCTTCCCAACCACACATTTTTACATGATTAATCTAGTCAAAAAAGGTGGTTTCAAAAATAATCACAGATGTGACATGATTAAAAAAAAAAAGGCAATGTGATAAGTTGTGATGATCTATTACAGAAGTCACCAGACTTGGTCCCAGGGAGCTGGTGTCCAACAAAATATACCTCCAACTTGAGAGGAGCACAGTAGCTTGTGTGTGTCTGTGTGTGTCTGTGATTGAGTGGTGACCTGTCAAGTGTGAACCCTTGCTGCTTTTTGCCCTACAGAGAGCTGGGATAGGCTACAGCAGACCCCAGTGACCCAGAATTAGGAAATAAGTGACTATAGAAAATGAATGAATGGGGTGTCTTTGATCAGGGTGGAGTCACAGTTGGCAGGATACAGCGCCCTCCAAGACAGTTTAGAGACCCCTGATTGGTGCTACGATATGCATGTTGTAAGAAATAAATAAATGTACAGCTAATAATTGATTATCTGTTCATCCAGTTGCCTGAAAGTGCAGTGCATAAACATCCAGACAGCCTGGCATAAGTATTTCTATAAGGTTACGGTTTTTCCACATACAGCAGTCTCTGGTGTTTAGGTATGGGAGGATACAGTAATTGTCATGATAATGGTTTTTTTGCTGAGTCAAACAGATTGAAGAGTGACAACAGCATAGACTTCCTCATATCGAATTATGTGGGTGGGGGTGGCTGGATTTTTGGTTACTCTTTAATTTCATGTCAATGAGAATTTTCGTTGGGGGTGACGAGGATGGACAGGATTAGAAACGAGTTCATTAGAGGGACAGCGCATGTAAGATGTTTTGGAGACAAGGTGAGAGAGGCTAGGTTGAGATGGTTTGGACA
>JAOTRA010000008.1:8018396-8029567 GCA_026260255.1 Pseudolaguvia tuberculata | reverse complement strand
TGTGTGTGTGTGTGTGTGTGTGTGTGTGTGTGTGTGTGTGTGTGTGTGTGTGTGTGTGTGTGTGTGTGTGTACAGTGCTGCATATGCTTCTTTATGAACTCTCCCTGTAAATAAATTAAAGTGCTGGCATCATTTTCCTACACAACAGTGAAATGTTTGTGTTTCTGGGGGGGAGTGAGGGGGGGGCAGGGTGGATACCTGTTACAGGACTCCAGTCTTCTTTTTCAAACTTTAATAATCTCTGGCTGTCAGGGACAACCTGACCTGCCACTTCTGCTTATAACTTGTCTCCTAGGCATGAAATAATTAAAGGTGCCAGCCAGAGACAGAGTCAGTGCAAAAGCTGAGAGAGAGAGAGAGAGAGAGAGAGAGAGAGAGAGAGAGAGAGAGACAGGAAGGCAGGAACATTATTAGATAAATAGCCCTTGAAATGGAAAGTGTGCACAAAGCAAGAGGTGCGAATTCCAGGGCCTTGGCCCTGTCCTTCTCCTCGATAGTCCCTTGGTAGTGCTAAAGGGGACAGATTGGGAGACCAAGGCTGTCAAATGTCCTGACAGTGTGAAATGAGTCACTATCTCTACATCCTCAAAACATATATTCACTAGGGTCTAAAAAGTGGCACACTGACAGAATTGGGCCTGTCCTGTCTCTTAATTGCTTAGTTTAAGGATGTTAAATGATAATATTTATATAAAAGTTTTTAAGGAGGAATATTAGCAGCATTGTTTAAGTACATACTTTGACATGAAAAACTAGTTCAACGTAAGTTTTAGGGACACTTTTTTATATACAATAAGATATTTGCTTAGATGGCTATACACACTTAAATAATGTTGACTAAAGACCTTTAATGTTGATTCAATAAAATTAGATCTGTCTTCTTTCCAAAAGTATTAATATAATGGACAATCAAACAAACATTCATTCAAACATTCGTTTATTCCCTAATTCTGGGTCATGGGGGCTATTGGAGCCTATCTTGGCACACATAAGTGCATCTTTTTGGACTGTCAGAAGAAACCAGAGTACCTGGAGAGAACCCACACAAGCGCAGGGAGAACATGCAAACACTGCACAGACACGTTGCCACGGGAATCGAACCTGAATCCAGACTGTGCTAGCCAGTACACCAGCATTATAAATGATAAAAAGTTAAACAGGACAGGCAGCATGGTGGGTTAATGACTAGCACTGTTTCTCCGGGACCTTGGTGCTACAAACAATAATTACAAACAATAAGAAGAGTGCAAACAGTGGGACAAGTGCAACACAAAGACGGCAGATAAAGACAATAACACAAAGGCATAGACACCAACTAAAGATTTGCAATGAGGTAGTTAACACAGAGACATATCAGTGACATAGTGCAAAAACAGCCGAATAAACTATACAATTAAAGTGACGAGTGTGATAAAGAGAACTGTGCAGTTGTAAAGTGATCTGCACATTCAGCAACAAGATGAATGAATGAATGAAACCGTGGACATTTATCACTTGACTTTTATTTTCCCAAAAGGGACTTAATAGGACAAAAGGAAAATAAGTGACTTATGATTTTCATAAAACCATTTAATGTTTTTAATTTGCAGTGCAATTCGGTTGTAAAAAGCATAGAGAAAGCCATTGCTGGGTCTCTCTCGTTGTTGAAAGTATATAAGAAAAAAAAGCTACACAGAAGTGTTTAAAAATAAAATAGTAAAAATCATTGAAAAGATAAATGCAGTGGACTATTAAAATGAGTTTTTTATATTTGCATAGAGACAAAAGGTTTAGATCCATCTTGTAGGTTAAATATTTTACTCAATTATAATAAAAGTCTATAATAAAAATTTCCATACCTACCCATCATATAATTAATATTCTCTGTTAAAGGACTGAACTATTGTCTGTTTCTGTCTCTTTCTCTCCTCCTCTCTCCTCCTGCTTGTCTACACATCCCTTTCTCCTTCCTAAATATTTACCAGCCCTTAACAACATTTACGGATTCATTTGCAGCATGCGTGCCTTTATTGACTGGCAGAGAAGCTGATTACTGAAGCAGTCAGGCCCATAGCGTGACGTTCATTCCTCAAGCAGCAGGGTCTTACCCGAGAATAACAATCCTGTCAAATTAACCGCAGGGTTTAAATTATTCAAATACTGTAAATCCTCTCTATACCATTTTCCTGCCGCATAATTTGTCTTTTTATTGTTGCCAATTTACCGGCAATACAATCAATTAACGATGCCAGTGGTGTTTAAATAGTGTCAGGGAAAATGTGTCAACACGTTGGCTGGTTTCGGGTATAAGGAGCTGGCAGACGTTGGTTTTTAGTGCTTTCTGCTTTCATTCATTACCCTGACACTTCTACACTTATCTATCTCACTAGGAAATACTACAGTATGGTCCTATTAGCTTTCTTTTTCACTGCTTATCTGCTCAGGGTTACAGGAAGTAGATTCGCCAGGCATGCAAGGTGTCTGATAGTGTTAATAGCTTCCGCTCATAATTGAAAGGCTCTTAATGAAATATCATTTTAACCGTGTATATTTTCAGCTGTTGTCTTCCTAATAAAATCTAATGTAGGGCTTTCTTACGGCAATACAATCAAGTAAGTATATAAATAAATAAAGCTTAATAAAGTGACATATTGTGAGGTTTAAGAAAGATTATGAGAACTGGTTTATGCTGTTTTTTTTCATGGCCCATTAGTAACAAGACAAATAATACTAATCAAGATATTATTATTGCAGGGATATATGCTAATGTCTGCAAAACAATAAACCAGTGTATGAATACACAGCACAAAAAATGTTTAGCTGTTAGTAATAAAAACATAACATCATTATCTTCATTTTCGATATTGCAAACATTTTCATTCATTATAACTATACCCAGCATTAAAGGATGTTCTCTATTAGTCACTATGATAAAATGTAATTGATAGCATGAAAAAGATTTAAGATATTTAACAACTAAATCTCTTAAAACTTGCACTAATTCTCAAGTTTATTACAAGATTTTGTAAAAGTTCAAGTCGCCATTCAGAGTAATTCTTTAGTAAAAGCCTTGGAGTGTGGGATAATTATTGTATATGAAATACATTGTACTTGTATATAAAATTGATATTAAATGCAAAATAGAAAATAAAAGAATATTTTAAAAGTAAATCCTGCTTCAAAAATATTACTACTACTACTACTACTACTATTAATGGTCGCCACACAACAAGAATGTCCCAGATTGGAGAGACTTTCTGTGCGGAGTTTGCATTTTCTCTCCTCATTATACATTAGGTTGATTGGTGATTCTAAATTGCCCATAGGAGTGAAAGAGTATGTGAGTGCTTTTTCATCTATGAGATGGACTGGCAACCTGTCCAGGGTGGTACCCCTGCCTCTCACCCTTTGTGAGACATAGCAAAAAAAAGTCCCGGGTTTAATTCCAGGGCAAGGGTTTTGTGCAGAGTTGCATGTTTTTTTCCTTGCAATAAATTTGCAGGGTTTTCTCCAGGTACAGAAACTAAAGTTATTATTAGTAGCTGCTTTGTCCTTTTATTTCTTAACCTGTTACATTACATACCTTTTTTCACCAAGCCTATACACAGCTGAAGACCGTACATGTATATAACCAAATGGTATGTCGGTGGGTGAGAGAGGCACAGCATCAGCTTGTCAATGACATTAACCACATTAGATAATAGAGACACATTAATTATTATTATGTATGCATTAACTTTTACATATTAAACATGAACATTGCCATAATTCATGGCTGGAAATCCTACTTCAGTTTTGACTAACGTTATATTACTAGCGCCTTTTTTCTTCTGCCATTTTTTCATTTCCCTGTAATATTCCAAATGGTTTTCCTAGCCTGACTGATTACTATACCCCAATGCCCAACTACAACTGACCACTGTTAGCTGCAATAATTAGCCAAACCTGCGAGTTCTGTTTAGTTCAATACCTTTAATATCGCCGACTTCTTGGTTGGTGAAACAACAACTGTCAAAGCTGGAATTTACTTTACTTATATTAAAAAGTAAACAAACCGAAAATAGTTTGTTGAACCAGCTATATCATATATAGTTACAATCTTCAAAATATCACAACAAACTTTTTCTGCTTTGTGTGATTGGATCCAGTTTAGGTATAGATCTTTCTTTTGCAATTATTTCTCTTGATCTACAAAAGGGCACTTTGAAACCAGTGTCTTCAGTAAAAGATCAAGAAGATCTGGTGTGGTTTTCACTGAGTCTAACTTTCATACATGTAACATTGGGCATTAGGCATGTAGCATTAAGCATGTCTCTGGACCCAAAGGGAAGGCTGTCAATGAACATCAAAATTTAACCAAAGGGCTTGCACTATCTCTAGTGTCCCCTTATAATCGTATGCATAGTGTATATTTAAAATGTAAATGAAGAAAATGCTTTTTTTAATATAGACATTTGGCCCTGGTCGGCCCACCACTAAGCTTTTCTAAGACACATATTAAAAGATGCTACATAGAGTAAGTGAGGAGGAACTGTGGTGTGAGTGAAATGAAAATAGGTGAGCTGAAGCGTAGAGTTTCTAAAATGCTTCGAGCATGGAGCAGAAATATTTGCAGTTTTACTCCGCTCACATGCTCTCACTTACTCCCAGTCAGTGAGTGGGTTACACAACCTTTGGAATAAATCCAGGGTCACTTTATCGAAAATTTATCGTCAACATGTTGTCACTTCAAGTTTATTACCAATGAATTGCCTACCTTGCTTTTTTTAGAGGAAGTGACAGCTAGTCAGCAACGTCTTCACTTTGTCAGGCAGGAGTTCTGTTCAGAATCTCATACTTTATACTATATAAAACGGAGTATGCAAGACAGGTAGCATGTCTGAATCCTCAGTATGTCAAATACAGTATGTGAAAGTTCTGCTCTTGCACAGATTTTGAAGTATGCAATGCACGCTTTACTTTACTATCCCATGTGTACATGCTGGTAAACTGGTTAAACATCTGAGACACTTCACCGAGTGAGATCGACCTCTGATTGGTTGAGTTATAAACTTTTTCTGGAAGATGTTGTTGTTGTTTAATGGTGCAACCTGAAGGTGTCTAATTGAAGAAATAATTGGTTGTATTTATGTCTGTCTCAATTCTGCAAAAAAGTTAGTGTGCGAGATTTATTATAAACTTTGTCATTTTGCCACCAGTATGAAGGTCTGACAACGCTAAGTGGTGGAAAGCAGCCACTTGACACTTTTTAAGTGCTATATGTAGCTTTAAATACTTCAGGATGAAAACATTGTTTGGGTTTTTTTTAACAACTGGGCAACTGGAGGTTAAGGGCCTGGCTCAGGGGCCTGGTTCAGGGGCACAGCTTTGGGTACTTTCTACTGATGGAAATCAAACCCCAGCCTTCCAATTAGCAGACCAACCCTTAAACACTGCACTGCTTTTTTCCTATCATACTTACTTTAATGTAGTTACTCAATAAGTAGTATGTGATTTCAGACAGATACTAGCAGATTGCATAACAGGCTTTATTCATGGAGGACCTGATAAATAGCTGGAATATACTTCTAGGTTTACTACTAGAAGGTATCCACTATTCTTAGTTTCTTCCTTAGCTTATCAGTCCCTGTCAATGTAAATAGAAAAAGGACATAGCAATGGATAAAAAAGAAGAGAAAATATAACCCGTTTCCCTCTTTAGTTTACATTTACATTTTTGCCAACTTACATTTATCTCTTTTATACAAAAGCAATTATGGAACTTGTTTATAGGCCCATAGAAATGGTAGTGCTGGGACCTCTGTCTCTGTTTTACATTTAAACTAACATATTATTAAAATACAGATGGTGTAAGACACATGTAAAGACATAGCTAAAGGGTTTTTTTTTTTTTTTTTTTTTTTTTTTTTTTTACAAATCTTTTAATTAAATAAGCTTTTATTTATATATAAATGGATGTTGTTTATGTTGTTACTAATGCTGAAAAAAACTAGATGTTTTTTTCGTGACGCTATGATTTGTTTAAAGCAATAAATGATTTGACACCTGGGTGAAGCTTTGAGGCCCACCAGAGCTGAGTAGTGCTAATATTTTGCACCCAAGTGCAGATTATGAAGACTGAAGTTAATTATAAAGGAGGAACGACCTGCATTAAACCGGCCTTGGGGCAAATTCATTTTTTTGCAGAGCAGGGCTGTCTTATGAAGTTAAAGAGCTAAGCATTGGTTCAGACCCAAACAAAATGATGTTGTTTTGTGCTGTCCATACGCTTTTATGTAGAGCATGACTAAAAATAATGTTACTAAACGCTATTAAGGGGAGCAATGTAACAATAAATTATAAATGATGTCCTTCTGTGGACTAAATGCAACAAATCAAAGATTCTTATATTAACAACTTCGTTTTTAGTTTTTCCAAAATCAGAGAAGGCATGTAAAGCCCTGCAAAGTAAATAGAACAATTATTTATAGTTACAAAACTATAACTAGTGGTGGCATAGTGGTTAGCACTTCTCACATCAAGAAAGTACCGGTTCAATTACCGGGCTGGGGATCTTCCTGTGCATGTGAGTTTGACAATGTTCGTCCTGAGCTTGCATGGGTTTCCTCTGGGTACTCCGCTTTCCTCCCATTACATTAGGTTGATTGGTACATTAGGTTGATTGGTGATTGTAAATTGCCCATAGGGGTGAATGCGTGTTTGTGTGAATGGTTGTTCATCTATGTGTTGCTCTGTGATGGACTGGAGATATGTTCACGGTTTACCCCTACCTCATGGCCTATGTGCTCTGGGATAGGCTTCATCAAAATCCTCGTGACCCTGAATTAGGGAAGAAGATGAATGAATGAATGAATGAATGAATGTGGAATATGTTGAACGCTGTTTGTTAAAGAGTAATAATTATTTATTTACTGCTGTACTGTTGTGTTGCAGTCACAATCGCCTCCAACCTCCATGTTATCCTTAAATGTTTGTACCAATAAAAATGTATTTGCCATTTCACGTTTGATGGATGTGATTGACTTATTTAGAAAGTTGTGGCTCAATGCAGGCTTAATTCTTATGTCACTCACCAAGTGTAAATTTAGGTTTAGCTATTAGAAACAAACCAACTAGCAACATTAGTGTTTTTATAAAAAAAAGAAAGAAAATGAATCATCCAGCTATCTAGCTAAAACGAATAATATGAAATGTCCTTGTTACACTGCATGTTAAATCTAAGAAAGAAATGATCTATTTCAGCATAGTCTTAAAAGCAGTGTGATGAATATACATACATGTGCTTTGTAATGCCCTGCAATGGACTGGTGACCTGTCCAGAATGTACCCCTCCTGCCTTACGCCCTTTAGTGATAAACTCCAGCAGATACTTGTGACCCCGAATTAGGAAATAAGTGGGTTTAAAAGATAAATGAATGAATAAATGAATGAATGAACGAGTTTGCCACAGAGGCAAGCAGATCAAGAGAAAGACTCTCCTTAGACTTTAAAACTCAATATATATATTTTTTATACTTTTAAGTTTTACATTTATAAACGAACTAACAGCACAGGCACAGAAGTAGTTAACCTGAGTCATGATATGCAAAATAGAAGTTACACACCAACCATAATATACGTATAAATTTTATTGCATAATCATATCTACCACATAGTCAATTCTAAGTTCAGAAAAACGTTTAACTGTGTATACCAGTGTGTACCAGTCTGTGTTTTACTGCTTTGACATCTAATAGCAGTTTTCTGCCCACAATTATTATTTTGTTTATTAGAAACTTGCATCAGTATGTAAGGACTTTTCTGACTGTTGATGCTGGTGTATCAGGTCTTTTGTTTTTGCGAGTGACGGCTCAGTGAGATGTAGCATGTGGTCCCCTCAGCGTGTGTTCGGCCTCATTTCTGGAATGAAGCCAGATGCACTGTTTAGCATTATTACTCCCGCTGAAGCTCGGCCAGAATCCCTCCACTCCCAGCTGATAGCACTTATCAATATTTTACTCAAACAGTGGGTTAATACAGCCTCACCCAGGTGAAATAGGGCCTGTTTAACTGTGTTTAGGTTTCTTTTGTGCCATATAAACCATAGGTACCAAGAAATATTGACTTTATGGAGTTATATCATAGTGATGAATAATTAAGGACAGGTTACGTTCAGGACCTAAGGGTTCTTTAAAACCACATGGTTGAAGTAAGCCTTAAACATAACATTAACACAGAGCAATAAAAGCAGCCTCCTTGTTGAAAAAGGGAAAGATTCCCTATTTTCACTTGCTTTAAAGTACCTTAGCCTTTTACCTTTACCTTTGTGTAGGCATATAAATACTAATAAACAATTTAAAAAAACAAGCCCCCGCCCATTCTTTTTTCCTTATTACAAAATCCAAAAGCTCCTGATGATGTGCAGCCTGTTAATAACACTGACATTTGATTACACTCTTTAATTGAATTTGCTACAGATGCCTACATGCAGATGGTTTACCTATACTGAAGTCGCTCTATATAGCAGAGCACCCTGCATCAAAAGATTTAATGAGACACACGGGTCATAACAACTGCTGCGTTCTCCTTTCATCCGTTAGCTGTAGAGCCCCACAGTTCTGATTGTCATATTTATGCTCTTAGCCACTAGGGTGCCATGAAAAAGCTTTGGTAATCTCTGGTGTCATAAAAATCATATACTTGTGCTTTTATTTGGTGCAATAAACCTTGCTGTGTGGGGAATAAAGCCTCCATATGGTTCATTGTCTTTAATGTTATGTAAACCGTAGTAGTAGTAGGATTTAAATGAAACGAACAAGTTCTGCCACTTCACCAGTCGCAGTTCATATTGCGTTCTTGATTTATGCCAGTCAGCAATTGAATATGTAAATTCACTTTATTACTTTAAGGTAAAAACATTCAGGCAGATGCTCTAAAGTTGCGATAGAAATTCTTTGCCCAAAAAGGTGTCGATTGTATAACGCTGGCTGGATTGTCCCAACCATACATTTAAAAGAAAACACACTCAGTATATAATTGTCTTTATAATAAGTGTGAGAAGTACACCAGCTACTACAGGCCAAGGTTAAGCTTATTATTTTTGATTCCTGTCCCGTTTTTGTATTTGACAGAACTAAAAAATAATAAGACATCCAACTAAAACTGATTATGAAAAATACACCACATTTCAATTGACCTAAATAATCCATTATGTAGCCCAGCTAGAATGAAAATTGCCCTTTGTGCTGTATGTGTTGTATTCAGAGACTCATGCTTCTTTGTCAGACTTCTGCAGAGCTTTGTTGTTATAATGTACAACCTATTCAATCAAATGTTTCAATCGGCCTTTATCTGGATTTCAGATTTTAACTCATCACTTTTGATGCGTGATTAGAAGCGAGCTTTTTAAAAAAAATTTTTTTTATCTCATTTACTTTTTGTTTATTTTCTTCAGTGCTGAAGTTCTTTATTTTGACAGATTTCAGTTTAGGTAGCATATCCATCTAGTCATACTGAATCCATTCTGATTGTGAGACAGATAATATTAATATTATTCAAAGTTGCCTTTGTGGTTTAACCTTTTCTCCTGAGTAACCGTGTGTGTGTGTGTGTGTGTGTGTGTGTGCGGGATTGTACCGGACTCTGTACCTGAGCCTCGCTCTGAAATCCAAGCTATGAATAGGAGCGTGCTGACAGTGAAATATGGCTGTGCTATAGACTCCCTCATTTCTAATGAGAACAGAGTATTCTTTTCCACTGCTCATTCTCAATGTGATCATTTAAGTGAATCACGGCGGAAAGATGCACCTTTATTGTCAACGCTAGACATTTTTTTCTTATGTTTTTTTCCTATGTTGTTCATTTTGCGTTAAATATAGTGAATACAGATAAACTGTATAACTAAGTAATTCATTAAATAAATCGAATCAATTCACTTGTATTTTAATATTCTTTTACAATCCAAACTTTATTTCCTGATTATTTCCTGCTCCTTTATTTCTCCTTTTCCTCTCTTTCTAAAATTTGAATTTTATCTCCTTCCGCATAGCAGCTGAGCCAAAATTTCTTCTACACGGAACTGTATGCAAATCACAGTTCAATTCCATCAAACTATTTTAAAACCAAAAGTCTATAAAAGAAATAATTTAATGCTTTTTTTTTTTTTTTTTTTTAAAAAGAATGCAAATCCATGGTCGCTTAGAGCACAGTTTTCAGCAGGCATTAAGCTGAACTGAGTTGCTCAACTTATCTTAATAGTTGATCTTTGTGCAGCGGCTCTGATGAGTGTGGAGGCCTGAGAGTGTAATCAACGCTTTGCCTCCTCTAGCGTGGCTTTTTTTTTTTTCTCTTGCAGGCACCAACTCAGAATTAGCACCACTCATGCTCCGGTAGACACAAATATGACAGCCGCACCATTGATATACGCAGTTAATTACTTTCAGATGATTATTAAAGGAGTCAGCCTCTCTTCCAATTTTGGAGTCTACCATATTAGCTGTGGCGCAGTGGCCTGTTTGAAGAGCCTCAGCATTACAGCTCTTGAGTTCTATAACCCAACTGGGAATAGTAATGTATCCGAAATATTAACGCCCCATTATTTTGTAGG
This sequence comes from Pseudolaguvia tuberculata, assembly GCA_026260255.1. Classification (NCBI taxonomy): domain Eukaryota; kingdom Metazoa; phylum Chordata; class Actinopteri; order Siluriformes; family Sisoridae; genus Pseudolaguvia; species Pseudolaguvia tuberculata. The sequence continues at coordinate 8,019,003 of JAOTRA010000008.1, read as the reverse complement.
ATAGTGTGGCATAAAGCTCCTTTTGAAGCTATCATTAGGCACAGTGCAATCACCTAACCGGGAGGTCTATCTCAATAGATTTCGATTGGCCAGTTATGTTTTATCTTTTATTACCTCCGCCCTGCTGAGTGAATAGTGACCGTGTGTCTCAGTGTTCCCATTGCAAGTCCGATTTGCTTCTTACCAAAGAGACAAGCAATGTAATTAGACCAATAACGCTATTAGGATTAAAGCTGATAAAGCTGTTGCATGAACCACAGGCCTTGGTTCTCCACTTAACAATGTATTACAAGATATATCATTTCATTTTGTGTAGCGGTCACATGCTGTATTTAGTAGAAAGCATAGTTTCATCAAATTGTGTTTGAATAACAATAAGGAAACGACATTATATCATACTACATTAGATTATAGAGGTTATGTTTATTAGAAAGCAGATTCGTTCAACCTTAATTTCCTATTTCATTCATTCATTCATTCATCTTCTTACCCGCTTATTCCCGAATCCGGGGTCACGGGGGTCTGCTGTGCCCTATCCCAGCACACATAGGGCGAGAGGCGGGGGTACACCCTGGACAGGTCGCCAGTCCATCTCAGGGCAACACAT
>JAOTRA010000008.1:8003317-8018236 GCA_026260255.1 Pseudolaguvia tuberculata | reverse complement strand
CAACACATAGACAAACAACCATTTACACACACATTCACTCCTATGGACAATTTACAATCACCAATCCACCTAATCTGTGGGAGGTACCCGGAGGAAACCCACTCAAGCGCGGGGAGAACATGCAAACTCCGCACAGAAAGATCCCGGCCCTGGATTGGAACCCAGGACCTTCTTGTTGTGAGGCGACTCGGCTATCCACTACGCCACCGCGCCGCCCTAATTTCCTATTTATTTCTGCCAAATATGTTTTAGTTTTACACTTTAAATTGTATAAAATCCAAAAACATTGCACAAACCTCGAGGGTTAAGAGCACGCTGTATGTTCGTATGGATGGGATAGCGTTAAACATTTCCCAAGAAGCTATTGGTTGGACATTAGACATGGGGAGAGCTGGATGGGGGTGGATTTAAATTTATTTTTAAAGACAAAGAGAGCAAATGGCCTACAGAACATTTTTGTTGAAGCAGAGTAAGAGATCCCATGGTTTAGGTTGAGACAGACAGCTGTTCATTTCGCTTTTATTTTGATTCAGTGTATAGAGCGCACTGTTCAGGTAATCATTTCACAAGAGCTTTAAAAAGCAAACCTTACTAATTTTTTTTTTTCTATTTATGCAGTATTGAAGTGAACGGCACGGAGGGTGTATAATTACATCCATTTAAATGGACATTATTTTAGCCTGCCTTAAACAAGCCACTGGAGCAGAAAATTGTCCAGTTTCATCCACACTCACTATAAACACCCCAGGAAATATGATGATTTCCCTCTTCATTTCTTTAGTAAATCCCTCGCTCATTTTTGAGCACTCAAAGGCTTTATAGTCTTAAACTACACCACGCAAATAGTCACCCCTGACCATTAAAATAATAAAACTTGCCGCACCTACATTATTGCTTTCATCTATTCTATTGAGGTTCTTAAAATAACCATTTAGGAACCTTTTGTACCTTTTTGTTAAACCATAAACAGATTTAACCGGCTGTTCTTTTATCAGAGATGTTTGCTCTTCTTTGCATAATCATGTGATCACCAAAAATCACCAATCATTCCTTAATATTTGCATCATAATAAATGTTATTAGCGATATTAAAAAATTGTAGTCAAACAGCAGGGAGGGTAAATATTCTGGCACTTCTGGTTAAGGTGTGTGTTTGGACAGTTTCTGAAATATGAACAGGGCAGGATGGGAAATATTATCATTTTAGCTGCAGTCATAAATCAGATGAAAATAGTGGACAGCATAGAATATGGAGATGGATAGACTTTACGTTTAATAACAACCAGGAAGCAACAGTAAGGCTTTAATCCACACTTAAGTTGCCCCTATCAGAGATTAGGAACTGACTAACACACAGAGTTTAATAATCAAAGGTTCACCAAAATGAGAAATAAAGAGATTTGTGTGTGAACACTGTCTCGTGAGTTTCTCACAGCGGAAAAGGCAAAGGTTGTGTGTTCATGTGGCTGACCTTGGTTTTATAGTGTGCATAATTAGAAGTGCTTCTTTTTTTGATAGAAATATATTAGACTGTTCGTGAGATGAATTGAGAAACCGGACAGTGATGGATCTGTATATATTTCACACAGAGTGTGTATGACTAAATGGGGGGAAACAGGCAGAGGGACCAGGTGTACAGGGATCGTTGTGCATGGTAAAGAACTTCCTTCTTTTACTTTGCATTGATTTGAAATGTTGAAGTTATTAATTAGGAGAGTCTGTACGACTTTACCTACATCTACTTACATAAGCTGTATATGTTAAGGTGCCACTTCAAGCAACCTGAATAACTTTAACATGCCAGCCACGGATTTTTGATGGTACTTTCTCAGTTGTTTTCTCTGTGCATGTTCTCCCCCATGTTTGCGGTTTTTTGTTTTTTTTTTAAATTTTTTTTTTACGTTTTCCAGTCTTCTCCCTCAGTCCAAAGGCTTGTACATTGAGTTGATGGGTGACTCTATAGTTGCCCATAGGAATTAGAGCAAGTGTGTGTGGTTGCTTGTCTATGTGTGGCCCTGCGATGGACTGGTGACCTGTTGAGGGTGTTAGGCTCCAGCAAAACCCAGTGACCCTGTGATTTAAGGTTAACAGTTACTTTAAACACCCATACAGTGACAATTAAATATCTTTACAGAAAAACTATCAATCTTTTTTTATCACTAAAAATCACCTAAAATGAGAAGGTCCTTAAACAGCTAAACGTTTGATTATTAATGGTTAGGAAAGTGACTCACAAACAATTACATAAAGACTGGACATTTCGGGTACATTTCCTAAGCCAAGACTGTTGCAAGCACGCTCAAGCCCTTTGTCTTTTTTTTTCCTTTTGATTGCTTGCTGCATTCAAATTTAACACCGGAGTCAATCAGAACAATGTGACTTCCAGGTAAATCCATAAAAGTAAAGAGCAAGGAGCTGTGCTCTTGACGTTTGATCAGATTTCCGATACACTTCACGCCCGGCCCAGGATTGCACCGGCATGGCTACCTAGAGGGAGAACGTGTTGCTTAAATGACAGCAGACTGGCTCTGTGACACATATCCTGCTCACGGTCCCTTTAACAATCTGCACAAAGAAGCTGTCAATTCCCCCTCATGCTCACTCTCTCTGAGAGCGATCTATCCGTCAAGGTACGACGAGAGTGCTCTGACAGTGCATTGACCTTGAGTGCTTCACATTGATTTCCAGTACCATCATACAGATGGGGGTAGTACAGAGGGGTTTCTTACATGGCTGCCTGCCTGTAGGTGTGATTGGGAACAGATTTCCGAAATTCCGATACGGCACCATCTGCCCACAATGATGGATCACCTTTCTCCATCCCATCAATTCTCACCTGCGGGCGAGAGGGTGACACCTGTGTGAAATTTATCATCATATACGACATCTCCATATCCAGCCAATAACAGCACTTGATTTGTAAACAAAACCCCGCCCACTAAGTTTGCCAGAAAATATCTATCCAGGACTGGAAAAGTGACCGTTCTGTTAATGTGAGTACTGTACAAAGTTGAAGGAAAACTCTGCAATACAGCACAGAAACTTTATAATTTAAGGATCCTGCTAAATGTCAGGCAACTAGATTTATTAATGTCTATTCTCCCCCCCACCCCACACCCCAAATAGCAAGAGAAGCATAAATCCACTAATTTAATCAATTTCCACATATTCCGCCTTAAAGAAGTTAAGCGTGAGCTGTCTTACACTTGACTTCTTGATGTTCTTTTTACTTAACTACAGATGATTCCAAAACGAACAGGCCATAAACAGCTCCAAAACATCTCTCTAGTACTTCCTGTCCAGCTAATGTACAATATTGGACTCAAAGCCCTACTTTAACTCACAGCTTTTGGCTATGATAATCCATCTTTTCTCCTCTAAATCTAATGAGCCTCAATATCTAGAGTGGAAAGGACATAAATACTACCCAGCAAAGTAACAGTTCTGGAAATAAACAAAGATTTTTGTTTGTATTATTTTGCTTTTGCTTTAATTCTTTTTCTTAATCGTTTACTCAAATTCCCAAAGGGTGGCGCGGCGGCTTAGTGGTTAGCATAGTAGCCTCACAACAAGAAGGTCCAGGGTCCACTTCCCGGGCCAGGGATCTTTACGTGTGGAGTTTGCATGTTCTCCCCGCGTTTGTGTGGGTTTTCTCTGGGCAGTCCAGTTTCCTTCAACCGTCCAAAAACATGTACATTAGGTTGAGTGAAAAATTGCACAAAGGAATGAATGTGTGTGTGAGTGGGTGGGTGTCTATGTGTTGCCCTGCGGTGGTCTGACGAACTGTCCAGCGTGTACCACTGCCTCTTGCCTTATGTGGTGTGCGCCGGGAGGTGCTCCAGTGTAACCCTGTGACCCCGAATTAGGGAATAAGCTGATAAGAAGATGAATGAATGAATGAATGAATGAAATTCCCAACAAAGGTTTTCAACAAAGACCATAAACTGTTGCTATGTGCTTTTTAGACCTGTTCCTTTATTCCCTAGGATTAGAACTTGGAATCTCTGTTGTATGCTGGGCTTTGATGTATCTTTGTTCATCTTAATATTTAGTGATATGAAGCATCTTTTGCCAGATGTGCAGAAAAGATATTTAATCGGTTAAAAAGTTGAACATAGCCATTTTTTGTCTTTATCTATATTTTTAAGATTAGACAAACGCACAGCTTCAAGAAGTCTGATTAATTCCTAGTACAGGGTTTGGACATTCTTCAAACACTTATTATTTTTAAGCAGTAAGATTTGCTTTCTGCAGTGCCATAAATGATCATTTATTATAATTGCATACATAATCAAGTAGGCATATATCTGTTGGCATTTTATTTCTCATTTTTTAAGAATTGAAAATATATTTTGTAGAGCTCTCTAGGAATAATTTTATTGTTCAATGATTTTAGTTTTTTTCATTCCATTCGCTCGAAAATATTTAGTGACCTGTGTGTGTGTGTGTGTGTGTGTGTGTGTGTGTGGCTCCTGTCTGAAAGGGAACACACTGCCATATTTCTTCATGAGAGCAACCACTTCTAGCTGAATCCAGCTCTGGAATGGCCTGTCAGGGGAAATGAGTACAAGTAGTTCCAGTGGTGTGCAGGACACAAATCCTTAAGTCGTCAACATGCTTCCTAACACTTGAACGTGACCCTAAACAAACTCTTTCTGTCTGACTCCTCATGTTGCACCTTTTGAAAGTGCTGTGAAAAGTCTCAGCTTTTTGTTGTTGTTGTTCCTTCCTTTCATTTACAAAAATAACTTAAAGGCAAAATGTCTCAACAACAGTGACGTGCGGCAGTCAGATTTACAAATATATGAACCCTACAGAAGGCGGCGCGGTGGCGTAGAGGATAGCACGGTCGCCTCACAATAAGGAGGTCTCCCTGCGCTTGCCTTGGTTTCCTCCTGGGTACTCCGGTTTCCTCACACAGTCCAAAAACTTGCAGATTAGGTGGATTGGTGATTGTAAATTGTCCATAGGAGTGAATGTGTGTGCGTGCGTAGCTGTTTGTCTATGTGTTGCCCTGGGATGGACTGGCAACCCGTCCAGGGTGTACACTCACCTCTCGCCCTATGTGTGCTGGGATAGGCGCAGCAGACCCCCGTGACCCCGAATTAGGGAATAAGAGGGTAAGATGAATGAATGAATGAATGAATGTATGAACCCTACAGAGCAGCTTATTCAACATTTGATTTGTTTAAAATTTCATATTAGTATTCATTACATATACAAACATATTCAAACTGTAGCATAGAAACAAAAGAATAAATTTTTTTTATTGTCGTCCTACCTTTACTTACAAATGAAATCCATGCACAGCTCCTTTTGAATAAAAGCATCAATAAATAGTTCTTCTGTTTTAAAAGTTTCTCTGTGAATCCCTGGGATCACTATTGCCCCCTTGCCATGAGGCAGGAAAACTGCGTGCCTCAGTTTGCAGCTTTTTAATTTATTTTTATGACCGCTCATCACAAGAATACATTACACACATACAGTTGTTGATAATAAAAAATAAACATTGTGCATTATAAACACCAGCTGAACTATTTCAATTTAATTCATATAGTAAAAGTGTTGGAACATTTTAATAGTGAAATGCAAAGGGACAGCAAAATGCAGTCTCACTGCATAGCACCAGCACAGCATACTGATTGCGAAATCCACGGTGAGGCTCAGCGCCGAGTGCTCATCTCTTCTTAGTATTTGAACGGTAAATGTGAAAATTAAGCAATTTTAAAAAACAATTCCAAAATTAAATGAGGAACGGAATAAATAAAAACATTTATTTTCAATTTTATATTTCGATGATGGCAGGGGAGGCACATCATCGAAATATAAAATTGAAAATAATTCTCCCTTTCCTGTGTTGTAGTATGTGACTCCTCTGACACCATTCAGATCTTCCTTTGCTTCTTGAGCGTCCATTCTCTGGGTACTTCCTCTGTGCGTTCCTGTGTGCTGCCATCCACCACATTCAGCAATGACAGAGGAGTAATTTAAACTCCATCTCCCAGGGGTCCACTCCTTTACTTCCTGCTCCACGAATAAGCAGCGTATTGATTAGATATCAGCTCGTAATTGGGCTGCGATCTCTCTCTCTCTTTCTCGCTCTCTCTCTTTTCCTCTCTCTTTCACTCCCTGAGATGTATGATGGCTGTGACAGGGAATGGATACCCCCACTGATGCTGGTAAATAGTCTGCTGGACAAAATGTCTTCCCTAAACAGTTGTCACATCAGGCTTAAGCAATTTTTTTTTTCTCTTCCTGTGAACACAGAGTTACACATCATTAGATAGCCTTAATGAAAAGCCTATACTGACTACATTTATTATATAGCTATTAGTACGATTTAAAATGTACTCCTTTGAGTGTTTGTTTTCACAGACTACAACTGATTTCAAACAGACTGATGGTATGTGCAATATGTGCAAGTATTTTACAGTATATAAAGGTGTAATTATATGTTGTTGTGAATGAATGCATGGTGAATGAGATAATATACAGTATACTGTATTTACAGATAAACTAGTGCAATCTAGCAATTCAATAACATAGCAAAATATACTGCAAGATGAAGGAAGTGTCCTAATGGGAGAGTTCAGATGATATATGGTTGTGGGGGAAAAATCTGTCTATGAACCTGGTGGTTCTGGTCTGGATGGACCTTTATTTCTTTCTGTGGGGGGGTTGAACCATTTGTGGGCGGAGTCTTTGAGTTTTGGTCTTTCGTGCAACCGTCTACTGGCAGGTAGACAAGCTTGTCAAGATCTTCACAATAAGATCAGCCATCATGCCAGTGCACAAGCGTTTCTCTGAATGATTTTGACCCTGTTGTTCCCACTCCCCTTGTTTGGAAGTGTTAAGTAAGCATTCCCACCTAAACTGGACTTACACCAATTCGCCTATCAATGACTGTAAATTAATAGTAAAAGTGGCTCAGGATCTTGTGGGAAAGTTAAACTTTTTTCCCTCTTCATAGAAAGTAAAGACATTGTTGCACCTTCCTAACCAATGAATAACATCCAAGTGTATGTACTGTATTGTTATTGATGGGTAAGAGCTTTATGAATAGCATAGGAAGTGACATTCTTCAGAGACTTCATGATAGTCAAACTGGTGTATGTCTGGTTTAGGTGGGAAGGCTCAGGGGGTTGGGAGCAACAAGGTCAAAATCATTCAGAGAAACTCATGTGCACTGGCGTGATTGTTCTTTTAACCAATCAGATTTCTAATTCACCTTACAGGGCCAGCTACCTGCCCCACAATAACCTCAGCATTTTTTTTTACCCCACAATAGCTGACGTAAGAGAAGGAATTGACTTGGTCTATCATATATTAAAAAAACAACAACAACAAAACTTAGACATCGTAAGGAGAGATTGTCTAACCCCGAAGCTAACTAGACTAACTAACTCTATATCAGTGCCCCGACTGGTAACAATGGCCTACAGCCTCTGAATGTATAATGTATTTTTGGTTAACTCTTTTGTATTTCTGTGACGTTATTAGATAAATATTGATTCTAAACTGCTCCAGATGACATATCTAATACAGTTGTGGTGATAGTGTAGAGGTTTGGAGTCTTAACTGGGATTCTTTCTTTAATAAAAATTCACCCTCCATGTGAGAAATATCCTGTCAAATCAAGTCACCATTATTTGTATAGCACTTATTAACAACTGTGATTGTTTCAAAGCAGTTTTACAGAATCACATTATACAGACACAATAATAAACAACAGAAAAATGTCTCTCTGTAATGCCATACCGTAGTATATATTAGATTTTGTAAAGTATTAAAAGTTTATATAACTGCAATGTGATAGTGGTGGCATTAAGAGGAGTATCACTGGCTTTACTGGATCACATCAAAAAGAAACCATATTAAACACCAAGTCAGACAGTTAAGTTGATTCTTCTTCTTCTTCTCCTTTCGGCTGCTCCTGTTAGGGGTCGCCACAGCAGATCGCTCTTCTCCATACTACCCTGTCCGCTACTACCTGCATATATTCACTCACCACATCCATAAACCTCATCTTTGGTCTTCCATTTTTCCTCCTGCCCGGCACCTCCATCCTCAGCATTCTCCTACCAATATACTGCTTTTTATTCCCCTTCTCTTAAGCGCATACCTTTCCAGATTCTTCTCAACCTGCTCCCTACTCTCACCACAGATCACAATATCATCCGTAAACATCATCGTCCATGGAGACTCCTGTCTGACCTCATCTGTCAACCTATCCATCAGCACTGCAAACGAGAAAGGGCTCAGAGCCGATCCTTGATGCAATCCCACCTTCACCTTGAACCAGTCTGACACTTCTACCGCACACCTCACTGCAATGCAACTCCTTCTGGCCTTCTCTATACCTCTCCAACAACATCCTTAAAGCAACGATGACATCTGTAGTACTCTTCCTTGGCAAGACAGTTAAGTTGATTATTACTGTAAAATAAGAGCCCCCAACTAAGGAAGCCAGAAGTGACAGTGACAAGGACCTAAAGCTCCATCGGTAACAGAATAGAGAAAAAATCTTGGGAGAATCCAGGTTCTCCTCTGACCAGGTTAGCTATACTGCAGCAAAGACCTTGTTTTCTTATCTGGGTGGTTATCTGGAAGACAAGATCATCTATTGTGCTGATCAATCATCTGGGCTGGTGGGGACGTTTATTTTGTTTGTGCTGTCTGTTGTTTGTGCTGTATGTTTAGTCTTGCACTATTTTTCATGATTTTTCAGTTACCGTGTGTTTTTGTCAGTTTTGACTTGCAGTTCATTTCTCTTAGATTTTTACCTGTGTATTACCCTCTGAAACTTCATAACTTCACCGTGCCTTGGCCTTTTGAATGGGATTTATGTTAATTCCTTTTTATAGCTTCTCTCTAAAATTCTCTTTTTTATAATATATGTAATTGTTTTTTTCTTTTCTTTGTATATTGTTTGATTCTTGATTTTTGATTTGATGTTTGATTCTATCTCAGAAAGCCTTTTCTAAGGAAACCTAAAAGACGCTTTTTAGGTAACCAATTTTTGAGTATTCACAGAAACAAAAAAGCCTCTAAATCAGATAATTAGAGAGACAGTGTGTGTGATTTCCCCCAACGTCTTTCAGGCAGAACAGACACAACATGCCAACACAGCCATTTACCTCCAAGAAAAATCTCTTTTAAAAGCCACCACTGCTCCCCGACTCTCCTTTAAAGCCACATTTGACAACAATCTCATTTGGATGGTCAATATTGCCGTCATCAAACAGTCAGCCGTCTCAGCCCGGCTGTTTATAATAGTAGCATCACTTTTGCACTGTGGTTCAATTATGACTCCTGGGGACACTTTGCTCCTATAGATACTATACAGAAACTGCTAGAAGACAGGAGCTGCTATTCTGTTGATTAAAATTAGACTGTATGCAGGAACTTGTGTATATTTGTTGGATGCATGGTTTTTTGTACTGATTTGGAATATATATATATATATTTGTGTGTGTGTGTGTGTGTGTGTGTGCTGGTCATATAAATAATTGATTTATTTCATTAATTCAATTCAAGAAGTGAAACTTGCATAATGTATAATTCACTCATTCTGCATAGACTGATATATTTCAAGTGTTTGTATCTTCAAGTGTTTGGTTTCACACCTTTTTGTGTGCAGGTGCCAAGTCCTGTTGAAAATGAATCTGCATCTCCATAAACTTGATCTGCAGCAGGAAGCATGAATTGCTCTAAAACGTGCTGGTATACAGCGGTGTTGACCTTGGACCTCACAGTGGACAGACAACAGCAGATGACGTGGCACCCCAAACACAGTGGATTGTGGAAACTTACACTGAACCTCAAGCAACATGGTTTCTGGGACCCTGATTTCCAATGAAAATGCTAAATTTACTCTCATCAGAGAACATAACTTTGCACTACTTTTTGTCTTTAGCCCAAGCGAGACGCTTCTGATGCTGTCTGTTGTTCACAAGTGGCTTAGCACAATGAATTACTGAATTTGAGGTACAGAATTTTTTTTTTCATTAGTTGTCAGTTATAACCATCAACATTAAAAGAAATAAACACTTGAAATGTATCAGTCTGGGGGTGGCACGGTAGTGTAGTGGTTAGCACGGTTGCCTCACAACAAGAAGGTCCCGGGTTCGATTCCCGGGTTAGGGATCTTTCTGAGCGGAGTTCCGGGTACTCCGGTTTCCTCTCACAGTCCAAAAACATGTACATTAGGTCGATTGGTGATTCTAAATTGCCCTTAAGAGTAAATGTATGTCTGAATGGTTGTTTGTCTATGTGTTGCCCATGCGATGGACTGGCGGCCCGTCCAAGGTGTACCCCTGCCTCTTGCCCTGTGTGCACTGGGATAGGCACCAGCAGACCCCAGCGACAACGAATTAGGGAATGAACCACTTAATTACAGTAACCACTGGTGTTCATTAAGAGTGTTTGTAGGATCATGCACTGATGCCAAGTGTTTCAGGTCTGGGGTGCAGTTAGAATTTTAGCTGGAAGACAATTAATGTGTGTGTTTCTGGGTTTGTGGAAGGCTCACACATAGCTGTTTGTGTAACCACTTCTTATAATGTAGTATACTACAATTAATGAGATTTTGAAATGACTGAAATTTCATGGCTTGGCAAATAGTGAAAATCATCTTTATTTGTGTAGAACAATTTCCGTTTTATTTGGAAGTAATCGTAAAGTGTAATAAGTGGCATCTGTGATGCCAGTTTGGATATACTGAGTATATTCTGATGATGCCCCAATGCCATGTTCTGTACATGTACAAAATTTTATGTGACTTCATTATATCAGCATGACATTAATCTCCAATCATCTGACGTTACCTTGCTGCAGTGTTCTTTAGCTACTCTGTGTCATATATAACCCATAAAAAATGGCTGTATATGTATGTTTACACCCTGCCGTGTTGCATGATTCATGTCTCTCATTGTTACTACTGTTGTGCACAGTCCCAGACACATTTTAAATGTCTGTACTGATGGCCGATATGGGAGCATTTGAGGGCCTGGCACAAATGTATTTCTGGATTGTATATCTCCCCTGTTCATGTGGCCCGCTACAATTTTTCACACGCTCCGCACTGTTTGCAGGTGATGGATAGCCGGCACTTGGCCTCACACACTGTTGTTGGCTGTGGTCTAATAAACTAGTGAGGGAGTTTCTGCTGCTGTTGTTTATTTAAGGCGACACTCTCTCCACTTGCGTGAGATGAGTAATATTCTCAACCCTTATGTAAATAGTTTCTGATTTTTGATAGCATTTTATGATTTTAATGTGAAAGAATAAGGTATGCAGAGGAAATATTTAAGGGTGCGAGGTGGGGAGGAGGCTTAGTGAATAGACCAGGACAGAGAGACTTTTCTCCTCCTCTGCCTTCTATGAGGTGACTCTTGGGAATATTGCCATCTTTGGAGCTGTTATTCATATCTCTGTGTCAGAGCTGGATCGAGGCCAGGTTCCTCAGGCCATTTAGGAGTGGGGTAAGAGGAGCTAAAAACTGTAAGTGGCTGCCACAACAAATAAATTCCCAATGTAAGAAAGGACAGTGGATCAGTGAAATGGGTGCAGAAATAGAGAAATGGGGTAATCTAAGATTACACACACACACACACACACACACACACACACACACACACACACACACACACACATACACACATGACCTAGACTGAAGCCAAACTTTAGTCAAGAAATGTTTTCTGAAATGTCACTGCATGTAATGTCCAGAACATCTGTAGATACTAGTACACAGGAAAGACTTTCCAACATTTAACATTATTAGAATTATTCCCAATCACCTGCTCTAAATCTGTTCCTTCATCCTGTCCGTTCATCCTGTCTTTTTATTTTTTTTTATTTATTTATTTTTTTTAAAATTTTACAACAAATGTTACCATATTGTAGTCAAATCAGGATGAGATGTGTTTTTTTAAGTCCCGATTGACACCTGGTTAAATTTTTTTCCAGATGGCTGCCATCCAATCTGTGTCTTCCAGCCAGTCTGCTCCCTTAGGGGAAAATTTACACTAACTTTTTTAAAAGCAGAGGTATTTGCCCTCCTGCCGTGTTAGCTGAGCTAATTTTCCTGTATTTTGCTTATAGTACCTTTTAATGAGAAACTTTCCCAAATACGTACTTCTTGTCTTTTTTAATGTATTAAAGTCATTCAGTAGACGTATGTGTTTATCTAGAGGGATTATAACTAAGCATTTAGGGGTGAAGGGTCTTCTTTAAGGCAGTACTGGGGTTTTAATCAGCACTCCAGGGATTTGTTGGCTGTCATTGACCACATCCAGGAATCTTGTTCACTTTTAATCTTTTTTTAATTTAATATGTAAATCATGTTTCTCACAGCGATCGCAGTATAGCTATATAATATAATTGGATAAAGTCTTATCTGTGTGGCTGGGTTATTCTCATCTTTAAAGATATGAGTTTGATCTATTTACATAAAGGTCTACTTTAATTGTCTCATATTTAAGCTTTATTAATGTTCAAATCATAAATGCAAAGAACATGTTGGACTACAGATTGGAGTGATGTGAGTTCAATTCCCAGCACGACCATGCCTACAACTGAGCAGATGAGGGTTAAAAAAATCTGCTCAGTTGTTAAAAGTTTGGTTGAGGGTGTCTACAAAATGCTTTAAATGACTCTCACCTACAGTACATACCATCACAGTTATATTTACTATATTGTATAAATATATATTTTTTAAAGTTAAGTAAAGAAATTGTCAACCACACAGTGGAATGTGAAAAGATGTCTCCAGGATCATGGTGCTACATACAACAACAAAAGGGTCTCTTAGATCTATGGTTGAGCAATTGTGATTATTTCTCTGCCAGATTAAGGGAAGGAATCAGACATGGCTCAAATTCACCATACATTTATTTTAAAGACACAGTGTGTAAAAGATGTGTTTTTGCTGAACATGGGTTTGTGGTGTTTCTATCGACTGACTGCAACAGATATTTCTGCTTTCATAAAGAGTTGGGTAAATTACAATGCTCTATTGTGTTTGAGGCTATTAGTCAGGCATATGAGCTGTTCAGGACCCCTATGCACGCTTTGCAATATCAGATCAGATTGGTGAACTGACATTGATTATCCTGCCCGGTTTGTATCTTACATCAATCTTGTAATCGATATTTAATTCATCCTGAGTTGTTTACACAGGATTCAGTCATTTCAGCCTGATGTTTTCCCCCAACAGCAGGGATATATTTACCATTTAAAAACATAAACTATTGTATTTCTTAAATTTCTACTTTGTGTTTACATTAGCTTTTATATTGATTGCAAATGATAATATAGGCAGTAAAAATGTAAGGGTTCAGATCAGAATAATCAGTTCAGCCCGTCATTGGTTTAATGCATTATCCCTGATCTCTCTGGCCCGGCTCAGAGCTGGTGACATTCTGACTAATTTTAACCTTATTAGTAGGAGTGGGTGGATGGGTCTGTGTGGTGGGATGATGCAGTGTGTAAGGTGTCCTGTTCCCACGGCGAGGATGAACTGATGAGGTCAGAGCCGAAGAGTTAGGCTTTCCTCTGCTCTCTAATAGCTCAGGTGGGAGACACTTATTAATGAGAACCTCCATAGCGATATGTGGCACATAAATAACACAGTCAGGCACAGGGCTTCCTCTCTCTTCCTTATGAATCATCTGCACTCACAAACTCTCTTTCTCCCGTTGTGCATTCCGCATCCTAGGTGATTAAACCTTTTGCCATTGAACATCAGATTTGTATTAAAAAAAGACCAAAATGATAAGATATGATAAGTAAACAGAGGGAAAACATGCATTATATTTATGCCAAACAATTTAATGTAAATCATCAGTCTTGTAGGAAAAGCAGATTTGAAAACATACTTTTGAAGGCGCTGTCATTTTTACCATACAGAATTTAAGAAGAACCGGGAATGTAGAAATGCAGAAATATCAGGAGAATGATACAAAGAATATAATAGATGAATAAAGAGCTTTATGTGTATACTGGCTAGTCTCCCTGGTATTGGGGTTGTGTGTGAAGGAGGAGGAGCTGTTTATATATATATATATATATATGTATATGATAGATAGATAGATAGATAGATAGATAGATAGATAGATAGATAGATAATCTTTCTGTGCAGAGTTTCTGTCCGATTTCCTCCCACAGTCCAAAAACATGCAGATTAGGTCGATTGGTGATCCTAAATTGTCCGTAGGAGTGAATGTGTGTTTGAGTGGTTGTTTGTCTATGTCTTGCCCTGAGATGGACTGGCAACCCTTAGTGGGTGTACCCCCGCCTCTCGCCCTATGTGCACTGGAATAGGTGTAAAATAGGCTTTAACTTTAAGCAAATGGCTGAAGAGAAAGCATAAATGTGTGTGGGTGTGTACGTGTGTGTGTGTGTGTGTGTGGGTGTGTGTGCCCTCACCTTCCTAAGCGCCTGCCAGATAACCTGAGGCTGTGTGCTTTCACAGCTTAGTCTGTTTAATTACATGAGTTTGAACTTGTACTAGTCGGGGAAATTGATTCTGACTTTATTCTGCTTCCCTACTGACATTTAAGATGTGTTTAGAGGGCATCAGATGACTTTCCTCAACGCACTGAGGAAACCAAAGCCCCTGCTGAGTAAATTGACTTCCTGGTTTGCCTTTGTAGTAACAGTACTGTTGCTCAGAGAAAATAAACACTCTTTGGACTGGTGCTGGGGTCGCTGTCTGATGGAGGGGGATATTAGCAACATGTTTATCTGGATATAATATAGGAAATGTGGTATTTTCACTTTACTAACATGGTGTAATCTGTTTTTGTAGGGGACAAATTATTACCCACCTGAAAAAATACAATTTCAAAATACAATTTTAGAATTTTAGTCATATATTTTTATATTTTATTTTTAATAGTTTTAAAAATTTAGTATA
>JAOTRA010000008.1:7876835-7887735 GCA_026260255.1 Pseudolaguvia tuberculata | reverse complement strand
TTCTCCCTGCAACCTCACCACTCCATTGCCTTCCCTCTCATTCACACACATGTACTCAGTCTTACTCCTGCTGACTTCATTCTCGTTTTGACGAATACAATATATGTAAATAATATAAAGTGTTTCCATAAGTACTACTCAACTTGTTCCACGATCCCCCAGAACACAAGTTCGGTCTACCTCAAGACTGTTCTCTGTTCTGCCACCAAGATGGTGGAATGAACTTCCCATCAATGTCAGAACAGTGGAATCACTGGTTGTCTTTAAGAGACATTTGAAGACTAACTTCTTTCTTAAATACCCTAGCACTTGATATACAAAATACCTATATAATAATAAACTGTATCCATGCTGCACTCCGTCAGTTTAATGGAGTTGTTTGGGTTTCTGATCTATTGAACTGTTCACTGATGTGACTCGAAGCACTTTTGCTGAAAATGTAAATGTAATGAACTGATTTTGTTTTACTGATGACTCCGATACAGAAACTGAATAATCAAATGAAAACTCACACTGCAGCATCTTCATCATATCATTAAAATCCAGTTCATCTTTATTAAAGCTCGACTGGATTCTTTAAACATAGTTGATTATATTGCGATTAATCAATAAATCCCATGCATTCTGAACTGAGTTGCAGTTAACTATAATCCCTACTTGCAATAAGACTTTTGCAGAGGATAATACTCAAAGAGAGCTATTTTGCAGACATAGTTCTAGTAATTACCTAGAAGCTAGAGATGTAGTGGTTAGAGATCAGTGTTAAAGACCTCTGGAATATTCCATTAGACTGTAGTGAAGGGGTGCTTGGTTTCAGTATATCGCAATGGTTTATATCTAAAGACATGTTGCAGCACCCAGTCTCACAAATTCTGCTAACCTTCTCAGGGACTTTACAGTCTCTTACATTTATCTATTACTTTTGCTCATTCTCATTCTCTCTCTCTCTCTCTCTCTCTCTCTCTCTCTGCTTTCTGAATTGCTTTTGCGAATGCTGAGTGAGTGAGTGACTGAGTGAGAGGAGGAGCTGAGTGAAGAATGACCCTGTGCTGGCTCATCCATCCATCAGCCCTCTTTCTCCACACAAGAGAGATGGACGAAGGCAAAGAAAAAAAAAGAGAAAGCGAGAGTTAACGGAGACAGAGATACAAGTAGATAAACAGAAAATATTATGTTCCATCCACCCTATCAGATCATAAAGTCAACGCTGAAGCTTTAAACAGGTTTCAACCTTAGAATGGTCATCACATTACCCTCGTGCTACAGCACTAGCTCTTCTCTCAGTCCAGGTGCGACTGACTAGAAAAAACTCTTATGGTTAAAGAGCTGGAAATGTAAGTGTATCTATGATGGGCTGATCAGGCAGTGCTGTGCGTTATCCTATTACTCCAGACTCTCAAACTCTGCTATTGCAATATCAGAAAGATAAGAGACGAAAGACGAGAAGAGGCAGAGCTCCAGTCAGCACACAGCACCGGGACCCAATTCCTCCCTCACTCCTGCTCTATAATGAACAAATGACAAATTATGCAATGTGTAATGTGCATTTACAATTATATATTTAAAAAAACCCTTTTAGATAAGAAATAGAAAGTCCATATAGGCTTTCCTCATCCCTCATCTCTCCTCTCTCTCTCTCTCCTGTCTCATCTATCTCTCTCTCTTTCTGTGTGTGTATAATCTCTCCTCGTCTCATTCGCCGCAGGTTTGAGGTTAATTTGATTCATTTCTGAACTGATGAATCTAAAGATACACACAGGACCCGCACACCAGAGCAGATGAGCAACACGTGCATTCTTTCTGGCACACATATATACAGTGTTTATTCACTGCTTTTTTTTATTGGATTTATTCGTTCTACATGACTATATACAGGAAAACGAGTAGTCGTTATTCACTGTTATTCTAATCATACAACCTAAAGTTCCTCCTAGTGCACACAGACCGAACACATTCTTCAGGAATATAAACTACACTCTCTAAACTTTGGTAAATTTGAATATTAAAAAAATTCACAGTGGTTGCGCAGTGGTTAGCACAACAAGAAGTGGTCGCCTCACAACAGAAGGTCTTGGGTTCTACTTCTGGGCAAGGGTTCTTTCTCATAGGCGTGAGTGTGGGTTGTTCGTCTATGTGTGGCCCTGCGATGGACTGGTGACCTGTCCAGGTTGTACCCCTACCTTTCGTCCTATGCGCGCTGAGATAAGCTTCAGCACAATATGAATGAATGAATGAATGAATGGTAAACACATAGTAAGTACAGTACAGTAGATTAGCTAATCCTCATGCCAGAATAAAACCCCATGTGGGGCAGATACCAACTTATCCTTCAGATGTTTCCTATTGATTAACACTATGTCAGTTGAAGTTTTAACAGGCAGCACACACAAACAGATGCACACACTTTGTCCACCCTCCACCCCCCCAACACACACAGCCTGCACATCTGCACACACAACGCTGAAATGCTGGGGCTGTAGAGGATTGCAATGCAGCATTGATATGGTGATGTGATGGTTATAGCAGGGCTGTGTGTATGCGTGTGTGTGTGTGTGTGTGTGTGTGTGTATGTGTATGTTTATGTGCTGTTCTCTAGCGTCAATTGAAATAGTAGATTGACACTAAACGCCCCCAGCTGCTCTATCTTTAATCTTGCATCACCACAGACTGTTTGTCTGTCAGGCACATCACAAACTGATGTTTCGACTACACCCCCCCCCACACACACACATACACACACTACCTGATGTCTCAATTCCGAACATGTATTATGATGGTGTGGGTGTAGACTCTTCTCAATTAAAAAAAATTAAAATAAAGCCCTTATATGCTGTTTACCTCACAGAGTCTTTCTCACTTGACATACCCGGCTGATGTTGGTTCATACTTTTGACCTGGATTGTAGGATAAAGTCCCTGACCTACAGTAGCAGTCATACAGTCAAGTGGGCTTGTAGTCAGTCTATAATGATGCAGAAGCTATTAAATTCTCTGCTTTATCAGAATACAAATGCCCAGCTTTGTACTCGGATAAATTAAGTGTTTAAACGGTCCGAAGGTTTTACAGCTCCATTGAGCACATCAAGCCTGCCACGTCGCAACACAGTGCAGACTGGATTTATAAAAACTGGGTTATAATATACACCTCACCGGAAAAGCAGTACACTAATTGCTAATTCAAGCAATTATCCAATCACATGGCATCAGCACTACAACAAGTCATTTCGAAATCAAGAGGTACAAAGGAAATAGAATTCATCTCCACTCTTCTAGTAAGACTTCCCAGTCCAATGTGAAGCTTAAATGTGAGAAATATCTTCATTCAGCTCCAACAGTGTTAATGAGATCAGACACTAATATCACATAAGGAGGTCTGGGGTGGGTTAGCCATTGCAGCTCATTCCAATGGTGTTCAGTGGTGGTAAGATCAGAACTGTGATAGTGGAGGTCAGGGGTTTTGTGCTCAAGGTCATCGTCATGCTGGAACAGAGTTGAAGTCTCTTAGTTCCAGTGAAGGAATAATGTAACACAGCAACCTACAAAACAATTTTAGACCAACTGTGGGCTTCCACATTTTAGCAACCACATGCGAATCTGATGGTCAGGTGACCAAAACTGTTGGTCAATATAGTGTACAGTAGTAGAATACAGGGGCTGCATTGTACCAACTTAATTATTGACTAAATTTCAGGCCATGCGTGTGGTTTCGGATATGCTACAACCGCTGTTTTACAATTGACATGTGACACATACAAGGTCACAGTAGCGTGGTCACACAGTGATAATGATTAACAGCGTACAACTACCGTGAACAATCTTCTTCTGCCCTCCTTTCGGCTGCTCCAGTTAGGGGTCGCCACAGCGGATCGCACTTCTCCACACTACCCTGTCCTCTGCATCCGCCTCTGTCACTACCTGTGTATATCTTCCCTCAACACAACCGTGAACAATAATATTTCTTAAAGCCATTAAAGATACTTAAAGCGTATGAAAAAGGCCGCGTCATCGCGATTCTGCCACTTCCACATGGTCTCATAGGGTAGAAAAGTGTGCATCGGATACATGCTTTTGAAATCCGGACAGAAGCAGTATAAAAATATATATACTGTATTTTTTGCCCCAACACAGTTAAAAGTGCTTACTTCCTGACAGCTCAAACCAGGGTGAACCTTCTCCTCTAATTTCATTCTCATCAGCAAGATTTTTCTACCTGCCAAACACTCGCTAAAGGTTTTTTTCCCTCCTGCATTTATCTAAAAATAAACTAGAAAGGCAGTTTCTCTAGAAAATTCCTTAAGACACAGTTAATTTTGAAAACATTAGCCCCAAAAAAATGTGTGTTCCCTATAAGGTGGGTGGTGGAAATATTACAAAGTTTTCTGTTTATCTTGTTTCCTTGTTATTTTATGCTTTATGTTCTTATCATGTCTCTTGTTTTAGTTTATATCATGTAGTTCAGGTTTTCATCTTTTCTTTACTTCCTGTCTTGTCTGGTGTCACGTGATCATTGTTTCTCATTTGATCTCTGTGCCGAGTTTCCATTGTTCAGTTTTTTATATTGGTAGCCCTTGTGCTTCCCTTTGTCATGGATTTTGGTTTGTCCCTGTATTGCTATCATAAATATATGCTTGGACAAACATTCCAACTAAGCTAAGTTAAGCTTTGGGTACGAAGCTACTATTCCCCTCAGTGGATTATTTACCATATGATAAACTGTCTTGTTTTACAGCAAGTCAATAAACATTTCATTATTATTCATTAAAATGACCAGTTACTATGTTGCTACTGGTTTACTACCACTGAGGGGGCAGACACCTGAAAAAAAGTGCATTTGGCAGATCCAAAGAGAAACTTATTTTATTTTATATTTATTTCTTTTGTACAAATGAGCAGTACCGGTAGGGGTAAGGGCCTTGCTCAGGAACCAAGTGTTACCTTTGGTAACCTGGTAGGAACCGAAATACAAACTCCCAGGTGATAGTCCAATAATTTACCACTTGCGCTACCACTTCCCCTCTTTCTTTGCTACGAGGGTCATATGACATACTGAACAACACAATGTGCCGAACTGAGACAAAACTTAATCAAAAACGAACAGAACTATTTTTTTTTTTTTAGAGGAAATAGACATGTGTATGTCTGCTGTCTGCTAGTAGCCAGTTTCACCCCGGCTCCATTTTTTTAGTCTGCATTAAAACAGACTTTTCATTATGCTCTCTGGAGATATACCACTTAAAAAGCCTACTATTATCATTTCTCACACGCCAAACAGCTTGCACATTTTATGCTGACATAACTGCCCGAGTCTGTCATGCAAGAAAGTGAAAGGCCGGCCATTCTGAAGCAATGGGAGGGAAAAGGGACTGGGAATTCCAGCTTCTCTCCATCTTAAAAAAGGTCAAATAGATAGCCACTTAAAGTTACTGTGAAAAAATAACTCATTGACTCAAATTAGGCTGCAGTAATTTAGTAGAGCTTTAATATTAGCTGAAATGTTTTAGATACAGTGTGTGTGTGGGGGGGGGGGTATTACAGCAGTGTATATATAGACTGATACGTACGAAGCCGGTGTTAAACAAGGTGCGTCTAACAAATGAGCTAATATTAGTTTTCAAAGCACGGCATATATCCAATCAGTCAAATGGCCCTAACCAATCATGCAAGGATCTTAAATGTGTACCTGTTTAAAATAATCTTCTCATCCTGTGTGTCACTACATAAACATCGATCACACTGACAGGGGTGCAGACTTGCCCCCCAGTATCATTCCGGTGGGGCTTCAGAGCTCTGTCAGAAGAACAGTTGTCTTTAATTATGCCTGCAGATAAAGGCAGACGTGGTCAGGCCTGAAAAGATTAACTGGAAGCCTAGTTGATCACATTTGCCTAATTTCTGGCATAAATCTTAGGCACTGCCGCCTCACAGCTAGATCATTACGCTGAACTTGACATACTCTTTCCACCGAAACAATGAATGCAAAGGAATGGTTTTAAAAATAATAACAATAACACACACACACATATCATGGGATGCCAGGTACAAACCAGACATTTTAAGCTTCCTTGATGCAATGATATTTATGTACTTTAATAGCTTAAGGAAGAAGTGGATGAATTTCACACTTCCAAGCTGTGGGTGAGGTTTTTAGTGTTTTGATGTGCACCTAAAATATAAAGATTAAAAGGATTTGTCCCTAAGAATTAAACAAATGTGCAAATAATGTCAAAAGTTGCTTGCGAGTCTTGCATGAAATGAAATGGAAAAGCAATTAACTGGAATTTGCATTATGAACTAATTAGATCAATGTAAAAAAAATTAGAAAGTCGCTACAGAGTTCGACGTTTTCAAATTCAATCTGATTTACTTTCTTCTTCAATACGCCGGCATTAGAAGATCATAAGATCATTTGCATAAGTCGGATATCATTTGCAAGCATTGCAAGCATGAAGAGTGGCGTGTTGCTGCATGTGTGGGGTTGAACGCAAACATTGGACTAGAGAAAGTTACCGCCGATAAACAAACGTTAAGGTATGGAAGGATGTCCTGTATGTCTCTCTGTGTGGACGTTTCATGGAGTCATGCATTAGGTCAGTTAGTGAAGCATCATCGTCAAGTCATCATCTCCTCTTTTGCACCTGATGAGGCTTTGCCGGTCGACTTGACATTGACCGTGGTGCGCTCTGTGTGTGTGTGTGTGTCTGTGTGTGTGTGTCTGTGTGTGTTCAGTACAAAATTGCTTGATATATTACAACACACACAATCTGGTTGTTCAACATAAACTCCACTTTGGCTTGACAGCTCTCACTTAGACATTGTGATGAAGGTCTTGTGCCCTTTCAACCTTCAGCAGTTCCTGTTTTCCGTGTCCATATTTCACACTGTGCCTTTTTCCTGCACATCACTGAGTCCTGAGAAGACAAACGTCTCTGGCAGCCAGACCCATTGCATGGTGACACCATTGCATGGTGGAGCCTGTCTCTCTCTCTCTCTCTCTCTCTCTCTCTCTCTCTCTCTCTCTCTCATGCACATGGGGAAACGTGTCTACAGCATAGTGCAATATCCGTGATGTGGTGAGAACAGGAACTGCGAGTCAGAAACTGAGCCTCAGTACTCTAGAGTCTGAGAATCAGCCGGATTGAGGATTACAAATGGGAATACGACACGTGGGTTAATAAAACAATGAATGTCATAAAACAACAAATCTCCTCCAAACAGAGCATGCAAATGCTGGGCTGTAGCAATCTGGCCCAGAGTGCATAATTTAGTCGAAAAAGTGGTAGAGAGGACGAGAAAAGCCATGATTATGTGTACAAAACAAGAGGGACAAAACACTAGAGACAAGCATAATAACCAAACATGAGCTCTCACACCCTAATGATAGCACCAGGGAGGAGGAACAGTTGCTGCTGAACCAAGCAGAAAATTGCTGGTCATTTGTAAACAGGTAACGATGTGGACCAGGTGTGTGAGCATATGTAGCTGAGAGAAGGGGTTTCCTGGTGAGTTCTGGATGTGTGTGTGTGTGTGTGTGTGTGTGTGTGTGTGTACACACATGTGTGTCTAAAGGTTTGACCACTGTGGTTCACTGCTGGGCTCATTAATGACGGCAGTAGCCAGTGTTTCAAGTCAGATGACTTCATTTGCTAGTTTACATGTGCTGGGAAATCTCTCTCTCTCATGAACGACGAGTGAATGATGACTAAATGAGGCGTGAATGTCAGCTGAATAATGAATGAATGATGACTGAATGATGTTTGATAAAGAAAAGGATGCCGTTGCGCTAACTAACTGTAACATCTGGTTGTATAACTATCTTTTAGACCTGAATTATGGTTCAGTGATGAAAATGTTTATGAATGTTATTGTCTTTAAATGAGCAATGGGTTAAAACAGCTGTAGAATAATATTACACAAGTATTTGATTTCTTTTTATTTATGAAATATAAAATGTTCTTTATTTATTTAGCTAAAGTGCATCAGTAATTTTGGAGTTACACTGATGTGCTGACTTATAAATCGGAATGAGAGGACTTGATGCTGAAACACAGACTTGATGCTGAAACACAGACACTAATCGGTTGAAGTGAAGCAAATCTACCCTTTAGGTGTGACAGCATGATGTGTCCTTACCTTTCACCAGAGATAGGAATACGGGCATTATCAATAGAACAGTATGCCACCAGTAACCAGTAATTAAATAAATGCCTGCTACTCTATTACAAAGCCGTTACTGCCAATATAATGCCCATTGAATTGGTTTTTATCTAAATCAGACTTTCTCAGCCATATCATTCAGCCAAAGTTTTCTCTCTGGTGCGTGGGGGGTGAGGTGGGACACATAACTGATGATAAATGGGGTTGTTTTTTGGGTGGGAGATAACCACACAACTAATAAAGCTCGGCTTAGGTAGAGTCAATTTCCATCGTTTGCCGACAAGAGGCAGAGAATAGACGTTGCACACCGGACGTTGCTTCTTCTAAAATCGCATACTACATTTTAGTAAGTCTGTACATTCCGTAGTTAAAATATATACATATTCTATACAGTATAGTCACCAGTACGGATGAAATTCGGCTGTACTTGAAGACATTAGGTGAATCAGAGGGATGGCAAGTTCATTGAGTTTAATCAGTAAATTCCTCTACGCATGAAATACTGTGTAATATAAGAAAAGAAATAATTGTAAATCTCTCTGGAGTAATTGTGAATGTCATTACAAAGCATGTTTGTGTCTTCTATCTTTGTGTATCCTTCTAACTGCTCGTATGAGGCACTGTGTAAAATCACTTGGACTGCAGCAGGTCCGAAAAAGGTGAAAGTCACCAAAATTCTCTTTGTCCCACACAAAGACAAAGAAAACGTGCAACTAGTGGTTGCCCTTGTAGAATATTCCTCAGAGACAACCTTCATACCCATGTAATTTTCTTTATTTTCCCCTACTCTTTCAATCCTCTCTCCCGTTACTAAAACTATCCAAAAGCTCTACATACCTACCTACCTATCCGGGCGTCCGTCCATCCATCCATCTACCTGTCTGTCCACCCATCTGTCGGTCTATCTATGATATATAATGTTATGTATTAAACAGTATACGGCAGCCGTAAAGAACTCACTCCTACAGTAGAGACCACCCTGCTTATCACACGCCTCTCTTGTGGTACAAATACCTCTCAGGTCATCCCTCTATCTCAGGTTGGGGTCAGAGAAGTGTCCTGTTGTTGGGGGGTGGATGGGTCATAGATGGCGTCGGGAAAGGAAGAGGGGGAGTGGAAGGCATCTGGGTTGAACCGGGATGCAGCTGATGGGGCTACGGCATTGTGGTCCACAGAGAGAGGAACAGACCCTTACCTCCTGATCACCCATTTATCACTGCCGCCAGCTCTGCTGAACCATAATTACTCTTCCCCCTATCCCACTCCCACTGTCACATCCAGCAGCACGAGAAAGCGAGCAAGAGAACGGGAGGGAGGATGGGAGGATGGGGAGGGAGATGATGAGAAAGAGAAAGACGAAGAATAGGATACTGTGGTACATAGATGTAAACAAAATCAGGAGTCAGAACAAGTGGAGAACAACAAGGGGAAGTGAGAGTGCTTTAAAGAAAAGGCAAAGTGTCTGTGTGGAGTCAGAAAAAAAAAGCAGAAACGAGAGACATAAATAAAGAAAAGGAACAAGAAGAAAAACTAAAGTAGAAGCAAGACACATGAGAGAGACAACACAATAAGGACTGAGAAATGAAAGAAAAAGAGTGCAGAAGAAAAAATTTGCTAAAGCTGCAAGAGTACAAGTACCAGAAAGATGAAGGATAAGACAAAAGAAGTCAACGCAGATCCCAGCCTTACAAAATCACTCTGTCTAATGCATGTTCCTATCTACTGCCGGGAACAGAATGAGTCGAGCGCTCCTGACGCTTTATTACACCCCGGCCTCCAAGCCAATTCACTGCCTTCATCAGGTTACAAGATTTGAACAGCTTCAATATACATAACGTCTTTCAATCACATCTATAGAAATACTGTACACGTTCAGCATCTGTATTCATGCTCTGACTACTATAATCACCTCCCCAATTCTGGAACTGATTTCTGCTCAATTTTGGATCAGGCACTTATCCTCGGTGAGGAGGTGAACTGGGGACGTAATCTGTGTTCAGTAGAGGATTGAGTCAGAATCAGTGCAGGACACTTCAACCAGAACACAGCATGTCTTTATGGAATTTAGGAGCTTTGTGCACAGGCGGATTGGCATGCTGGAACAGGGTTAGGGTTTCAGTTCCAGTAAAATTAAGACATACTAAAAAACATGTCTAGATGTTTACAGACGTTTGACCATACAGTGTTCTCTAATGTAGTGCAGAAAATAACTTTGGTTTTTTTAAAATAATTAATTAAAAAAACAGTTATTTTAATGGAAAGGCACAGGTGACCCCGGATTCGGGAATAAGCGGGTAAGAAGATGAATGAATGAATGAATGAATGAATGAATGAATGAATGAATGAATGAATGGGAAAGGATGGAAAAAATATGAATCTTTCCTTTCTAATGTTAGGTTTTAATAACTGATCAATTGCATACACATGATACTGGATAAACTGAAACTGAAGATCGGATAAAGAAGTCCAGCTCCATTGTCTAGTTTTATAGTGTGAATTATATCTATAGTAGGTACAGTCCAAAATCTGAAACATACAGTAACTGAAACCAAAACAGAGCACCTGATACCAGGACGACCCATCTGCTCACACCTTGTCGTAAAATCTTCACATACAATATTCATATACTTTTGCCCAAACGGACACTTGACCCTAGACTAGCAGAACAAACACTGTGAATTCAGTACAAGAAATATCCCATGACAAATATCTCATGCTACATATCATTATACTGCCATTATAATATT
>JAOTRA010000008.1:7829647-7841273 GCA_026260255.1 Pseudolaguvia tuberculata | reverse complement strand
GAGCGCAGGGTCAGCTATTGTACAGCGCCCCTGGAACAGGAAGGGTTAAGGGTCTTGCTCAAGGACCCAACAGTGGCGGACTTGAACCCAGGTCTTCCTGGTCTCCCGATCAACAGCTCAGCACCTTAACCATTTGACTCACCACCTCCAAACGAGCTGTATGTCCCAAACTTTCACTTTTGTCTGGTGCTGGGCTGAGGGTGCCATGTCTATGGTAGATAAACATGTAGAAGAGCACTGTAAAATAATATTGGCCCACACATTAAGGTCAGAATATTTCCAATGTTCCATATGTCATGCAAAAGAATGTGTGTATGACACACTCTAGTTCTATTTAAATATGTTCTAGTAAGTATATTCAGGAAAGAAATTGTCCTTCTGTCTTTTTTAAGATACCTGGCTGATGGTAAACAGGAAGCACCTCACACAGCGCTAATAAATGGATGGCAGCATTTCCATTGGCAGCTCTTGGAGAGGTGTAATGAAGAGAGAGACGGCTCTGATGAATTCACTGGGCCATGGGGAAACGTCAGTTTATTCATTAGGAAAAGCTCCACCTTGCCCTCTGTTATTGAGCCATGGCTTCCACTTCATAAAGATACCGGCATCATATACATACTAGCATCTGCCAGCAACCAGGATTCAGTACATTTATATTAGCACAGCTGCCATTTGACTTGGTAAATATTAAAGAAATGTTACTAAACAAGTTATATTAATTCCATCAAGCAATCTGCGGAACCTTTTCGTGCATGAAAATGTGCAGAATCAAAGCACCTTACTTGCTGCATGTGCATGTGCGTGTGCGTGTGTGTGTGTATGTGTGTGTGTGTGTGTGTATAAATGTGTGTGTTTAGGAGCCTGGAGCTGACGGGTATTAGGCAGATGAAGTCATACAGGAAATCAATGCACTATTGAGAGTAGAAAAATGCAGCGCCTGAGGATAGGCATATGCAGCATTATAAATGAATGTGCATATAGAGACAGCTTCTAATGAGGCATTAGGGAGACCAAAACAGAAAAAGCAGAGGAGGACATGGCAGAGACAGAGAGACATAAAGACTTGTGTAGACTTTGTCCTGAGCCCAAATCGCATTTACTGTAAATATTCATCAAATACATCCATTGATCATTAGTAGCTGCTTTTTCTCATGGTCATGGTCTGAGGGGAATTCAGGATCTAATGTCAAACACTGAGGGAATTTATCATAAAGAACAGTGTAACACTGGCAAATTGTAAATGCGTCCATCTGAACTGTAAATGTCAGTCCATTTGTCTCAGAATTGTCCGGGAATCCGTGCAATCTAGGACACTTCCATCTATCTGCAGTATATTTAATTTGATGTGATACTAAATGTGACACTCCTTAACACTTTATTATAACCTATTAATGTACCTGATGGATGTTTTTGCAGACGATCCAATACTGCAGAACCAAGAAAAACCTACATGGACAGAGGGAGGAGCACAAACAAACTTGGTATCTTCATATTTTCTTTGCTTGTCAGTTTACGTCGCAAGATTATAATTGAATTGATATTGGTGGGCTCCTGACCAAGGCCCGTAACCCTCGGTTGCTCGAACGGATAAAAAAATAATAATAAGATAAATGTAAGGAACGACTCCGATGAAACTTGTGCCAGTATGACACAGACCACCTGTGATGTACTAATGATGTACTAGGTGCAATGTCAAGCGGAGGGCAATTTAGAGCCGTGTTAAGGATTGTGAAACATTCTAAAAAAGACCATGAGTTTGCAGATGAAGAAACCTGGCAAAGGCTGAGACACTTGCGATGCAATATTTTGGAAGACAAAAATACAAACTAATCTTACAGAATAATAAATAGGGTATTAGAATCTATTAGAAGCTTTTCACCTGTATGAACCATCTCAAGGAAATCCCTTGCAACATTAAACATTTATAAAAGACAGATTATAAAAGTCTAGACATAGAATATATCACATATTTATTCACTACAGCTCTCATAGACAATAGAGCTATACAAAATTCTACTGAAAGGCATTTCAGGAATGCAATATGTGTGTGCGATGAATCCCATAGGAGTGTATACTATACGAAAGCAACACCAGTCCACCACTCTCTATGCTAATTGTTCGCACTTATGTATGTTATTATATTCTATTCCAGGAGTGATAGAAAGATGACACCTTTAATTATTCATGGCTGCTTCACACTGTGGCCAGACTGACAGAAATAGACCAGATCACACAACTGTACTAAGTCTACTTTGTTAGAAAGTGGAATTCGAACACTCGCTAAAAGACCCCGGGGAGGAGTAAGGCATAGGAACGTACATGAGGGTAGGTCGGCAATGATCTGGGCTTGATGATGAACAGGAATGTGTTGGCATTAAAAGGCAGAGTTTGGTGGACTACAGGTGTATAAAAGAAAGTCATACAGTGTCTCACAGCCATACTATGTCATTATCACATATCTCTGCAATAGTAAGCTTCTATAATAAAAAACATGGTTCAGGGATACACTTCCTAGCCCTAGAAGTGCGTTACTGCATTGACACTATGGCGTCCCCTATTATACACATACACACCACCGGAGGCATTGGGTTTAGCATAATCCATACATAAAGCCTAAAGCTGGACGACAGGGTATGAATATTTTGTTGCAAATTTACCTCAGAATTACCTTTGTTAGAGACTGATACTTAGCTATTTATCCGTTAAATCAAACAAACACTTGCTGCTTTTTTTATGCTAGCGTGAGCACTTTACTGTTTCCAGGCCTTGTTTAAGATTGGCGCTTGATACACAAACAGTAGATTCCAGCCAAAATGGCCTTCAAAAGTTACCTGGTTCTCACTTTGTCTTGAGGACAGAATATGATGTCAAATAGTTTGGGAGTTAAGTAGCTTACGCCGTGGTCTTGTCTGTCTTTTGTTCCATAATGGCTAAATATTTAATGTACTGAGATAAAAGGTAACATGTCGGTATCACTGGTAGAACTTCAAAGGGTGTAAATTATGCATTTCCTTTAGAGGTACAAAAAAGAAAATCAAAGAAGGTAATGAAGTTTGGAGGGCTGTGCATTCGCAACAGTGCCAAAGGAAAAGAAAGAGCTGAGGAGCCCTGGCGTGGAAAGGTTAATCTATTTTGATTACGCTTTATCTTATTAGACCTTCATTGTTTTAATTCAATCTGTTCCGCCATTCGTATATGGTGCAGGAGTTATTGAGATGGAGATTTACAAAGCAGGAAGGCAGGAGGCCATTAAATCACACAAGCAATTAAAAGAACAACATGACTTTGATGAGCACTCCTACTAAAGTGGGCCATGGTGAGCTGGCCGTGAAAGTCGAGCTGTTAACGGTGGTTTTAATTGAAGTTGAATTGGTGCTGGGTTTAACTGTAGCTCCACATCAGGGGCATTGAAGTCTGAGAAGCAGTGAAGGCTCATCATGCCTCCACGAATTCACCATAAGCTGACATATGGTCATCATTACTAACCTTTCGTTCCCCGTGCTCACGTTCATCTCTAAATGATGGCTTCAGCAATTTACTGTTTTCAAACAAAGGACAGGCTAACTGATCAAAGTTTGCATGACCTTGCCCATTAAAAATCTCGACTGCATGCTTGATTACACTATGTAAGACATATCTAATTGTTTGTGTGTCTTGTCGTTCAAAGTATTTGTGCACTATATGGCAAAAAATGTGTTAACATTTAGCCATGAGATCCTATACGTGCTTGCTGAACATCCCATTTGTGATTTATTGGTCAATCGTATAACTCTTATAATCATCATTCCAGTGAGACTGGATGGTGTGGGGTTGTTAGAACGCCTACAGTACCCATGCAGCCACAAAAGCATTAGTGAGGGCAGGTGGGAAGGCCTGGAGTGCAGTTGGTATTACAGTTCATTTCAAAGGTCTACAGTAAGGTTGAGTCAGGGTAATTGTTCTGTGCTGGACCACTCAAGGATGTTTCAAGGATGGACTGGGACTCAGTTTGCTCCACTGATACAAGGCTGAAGTTTACATTACAGTTGATCACCATAAACATAGCTTATAATAATAGTAAAATTAATAAACATTAGGTGACACCCAAATGAAGTCTGGTTCCTCTCAAGGTTCCTTTCTTGCTTGCTCATGAGAGACTGACATACGCTTTCTCACTGTTCCTGCATTCTGCGTAAAGCTGCTTCGTGTCCAATGGTCGTGTCCTGCTTCGTGTCCCCTCTGTTCTGTTTACTGATCTAAACTATTCTATCTAACAATAGTCATGTCCTGGCATAAAGGTTCTGACTTTAAACTCTCAGAACTTTTTTTTTTCTAGAAGTATGTGGGAGTTCTAGAACATGTGTTGATATGATGTGAGTGAAATGATACAGTAGATTTAGAGACTTTTTACGGTTGACGTATAGGCTGTATAGCCAAAAGAATTTACCATTGTTAAATTGTCCATTGTTAACAGCACAATACACATCAAATGAATAGAGTTTCATTGAATACAGTTTTTTTTTTTTTCTTCCAAACTTTTACAATTGCCTCCTTGCGATTTTTTACTTTTTGCAGTCATACCAGAAGAAAAATCTTACTGCTTTCAAGAAAAACTTCGGAAAGTTGTTTAAATTCTGTTGGCTATACAGCCTATACTTCACTTTGGACAACCATAAAAAAGTATCTACTGTATCATTTCTTTCACATCATATCAATACATGCTCCAGAACTTTGTAAGCATCGTTCAACAAATCCCACATACGTCTAGAAAAAAAAAACAGAGTTTAAAGTCAGAACCTTTATGCCAGGACATGATGCTCCACTGCCACCATTATGTATGAAAATGAGAAAGATAAAAACGAATGTAAAAAAGAGAAAGTGTGAATGGCAGGTTATTAGTGTGTGTGCTGGTGTGCTAGAGGTCTCCAGTGTGACGTTAGGTACTATGATCCAGTAGTGTCTATCAGAGCTCCATAAAGAAAGTCACCACCATTAGCATGGTGTCAAGTGGCCCTAATAGTCCGATTTCATTAGAGTCAATGGCGGTGAGAAGAGCCATTTGGAAAAGTCAGACAGCCAGCGCAGCGCCATCCTGCTGCAAATTACAGACTGGAGCTACTCCGTCAATGGAGCCACACACAGGACACGGGGAGAAGATGAGCCATTTGACCTAGCATGAAATTCCCTCCCCACCTATAATCAGGAGGCCACATAGCACTTTGTGGACCGTTCTGTCTCATTTTGATGATGTCATTTCAAGATGGTCCAGGATGCTAGGTGAGACGTGACCCGATGAAGAAGCAGTGAAGTAAAATGCTACATGGAATGTGTATTTCATTACCCTTTAGCTAAACATAAAGCAACGGATACTAGCTGGATGACATGGGTTCAGTTAAGGGCTGAAAGAGAAACTACATCAGACAAAAAGGAAGAATCAAAGTAAATAAAAATAAAATGAAGGGGAGTTGGTAGCACAGGGATTAAGGTGTTGATTCCCAGCACCCCTAATCTGCCACTGCTGGACCCCTGAGCAAGGCCTTTAGTTATTTAAACGATATAAATGTAAGATGCTCTGGATGTCTGCCAAATGCAGTGAATGGAAATCCTAAAAGAAATTATCCAGAAAAATAACCTCAAAAAAATAAATAAATAAAAGGTAGACATGAAAGATACACAAATGTGTCCAATGGTAAATAATCCCCTCTGTTCTGTTTACTGATCTAAACTATTCTATCTAACAATCGACAAAACTCTGTTGTCTGTTGTTCATCCCATTGATCAAAAGCTTTTGGATGTCAATGGGCCGTGTGCAAATATGTGTGACAGAGTGCGCGTGAATGGCTTTGAGCTCAGCTCGAGTGTATCGACGGGCTGCTGTATAGACAGAAACAGAGACAGATGCTCTTCTAATGTAATAGTTCCCTTGACATAATCAGAGAAATGAGTAAGTACAAGCAAGAAATATGAGGCATTCCAAGCCCCTCAGGTACAGAAGGTGGAGTAGTATTCTCCTCTGCATGTGCTGAAATCACCAAATGAAACAGAACTCACGGAAACCTATTCGGGAGGCTAATTCCTACAAAAAATCCAAATAAACAAAATCCAATAAGAACAAGAAGGTGTACCGCGAGGAAGCAAAGAGCTTTAAAGAAGGGCTTTCTGGAAAAGCACCGCCCTCTCATCTCCTCATCTACCTTCGTATAGATTATTTCTATGCAAATGCTGGCAGGCGATGAATTAAATCCAAAACCGTTTGTAAATTCCAGTGAATTCCAATTTCCATTCGAGTGACAGCCGCACAAGTCTGCAGCCAAGGCAACATGCCACGGCATAAATATTCTGCTTTATTTACTGTGCGCTATGAAAAGATACAGCTTTATATGAGGGGCCATACAGTAAATGAGTGAAGCATGCACAGATCAGATTAATGATAGGAAAGAAAAATTCAAGAACGCATTTTAATCTTATATACATCAATCCGCTTAGCAGTTCCGTTTCTATCCGCTCAAAAACAATTCCTTATTAAACACAGCAGAGACGTCATGGCGAGATTCGAGTGTGTGACCCATTCATTCTTACTGTTCGGTTTGCCTTTATCATTCTGTAGGTTATACCATTTATTCATTCATTTATTCCTCTTCTAACTCACTTATTCCCTAATTCAGAGCTTGGGGGACGCCAGTCCATCACAGGGCCATACACTCACACATTCACTCTCGTATGGGCAATTTAGAATCATGAAACAACCTGTACATGTTTTTGGACTGTTGAAGAAAACCAGTGTACCCATAAAACATACATGCAGGATAACATGCAAACCACATAGAGAAGACCCCGTGGACGGGAATTGAACCCGGAACCTTCATGCCTTTAGGCGACCATGCTAACCACTAAGCCACCGCACCGCTCTAGGTTGCAGCATATTATCACTAAATGGCAAAGTGATTAGTTAAATGTTTCATTACATCATTTCTACATTCATCTCGAGGAATGAGAAGAGACGAGGTAACGAACAGAGAAAACAGCCTCCCGCTAGGCCAGTTTTTACTTGAATAAACCGAGGATGTAAGACATTTATTTAAATATGCAGTGTGATTAGATACAAGATTAAATCACAGAGATGTACAGCAGAGATGGAAATGTCCAGACCTGTTTAAATATGCATCAAACAAAATCTTAAATCACCACTAACGGCAACGTGCTTTCATTTTTATAAATAGTGGGATTTTATGTGTGTGTGTGTGTGTGTGTGTGTGTGTGTGTGTGTGTGTGTGTGTCAGTGAGTGTGTGTGTGTGTGTAAATTTTTGACAGAGATGATTTAGATGATGTTAGTGCCAAATGGATTCAAATTTTCTAAAAATCAATTCTTTTATCATTCTTTCAATCACGGTAGGAACCACAAGAAACAGTCTTTAATCTTGAGCGTTAGGTTTAGAAAAAACAAAGTAAGCGAATAAGCCAAGTAGAGACGGCGTGCGGTTTTGCCATGCCGTGCAGGTGTGCCTGCTTTGTCAGGGTGGAGACTGCAGATGTACAAAATTAAGTGGCAACTCAAAGAAAACTCCCTCGGTAAGCAGCCGCTAAGTCAAATGTTGCATCATTTGTGTTCACCACAAAAGATCCAAGTGCTTTTTAAAAAAAAAATAAAAATAAATAAATAATAAAATAAAATGCTAAAGTGTACACATGCACGTACAATAACTTTGGCACGCTCGAGTGGGCAAGCAGGTCAAGCGCTCACGGTGAGTACAGATTGAGAACCTGCTGCCTGGCGGTGGCACAAAAGTCAGCAGGCAGAGGGATGCGACAGATAGAGGTAAATGCTTTAACACACAAAATACACAGCTAAATGTAATGTTGCTGAATTTGTGGCTTCAAAAAATGAAGACTTAAAAAAAGTCGACATCATTTTATCATAATGGTGCAATATAAAGAAATCACAACAAGCAGACTGTTATATTAAAGGCAATCCGAATGACTGGCATTTCAAATTAATCAAAAGTGACAGACATTTTCAGGCACAATTCAGAGAGCAGAAGAAGAAGAAGAAGAAGAAGAAGAAGAAGAAGAAGAAGAAGAAAAAGAAAAACAGCAAAGCATGCACTGATTCTCCAGTCACAGACACATACCTCATGCTCGATTTGCACACACACACACACACACACACACACACCCAACCCACCCTCACCCTAGCTCACGTCCATCCGCCTTTCAATAAAGCATTGAACACACTGTCCTTGCTTTTTGTCTAGACTTCCATATAGAAATGCATAGCATGATTTGCTGTTGAATTCATCTTTGCTTTAACAATTAAAAAAAAGAATAGGATAATGTAAGCAACAAATCAGCTGGTAAATAAATGAAGCCTCAGAATTCATAACAAAGTAAAATTTCGCAAAAGGAAATTGGGAAACACAGAGAAAGTGCATTGTGACACAATAGAATTTGTTTGTCATTTGCATATGTATGGTTATAAACACAGAGAGAGGAAGGACAAGAATGGGTTTCAAAAGAAATCAAACACGCAAACAGTGAAAAGAATCGAGAGAGAGAGAGAGAGAGAGAGAGAGAGGGTGAGAGAGGGAGAGGGAAAGGTAGGGGAGAAGCTCAGAACATTGTCTACATGTTCAAGAGAAGTAATAAGCTATGCAAATCTCTCCTTCGCACTGTCTCGCTTACTTTCTTTGTCACAAACATCCATGTGCTGATTTCCTCGACTAAATTGATTTCGGGGTTTATGTTAGAAGATTAAAGACAAGAGTTGAATAAAGAGGGAGGAGAAAAGACGTTCGGGTTTCAAAGCTCTAAGTTGGATATAAAACCGCGAGATCATTTATACAAAACAATCGTTCCTTTTGTTTTTCTCTCTGTCTCGGCACTAGCAGGCCACACTGTGTGTCATTTGTGTGTGTGTGTGTGTGTGTGTGTGTGTGTGTGTGTGTGTGTGTGTGTGTGTGTGATTCAGCGGCCAGAGGTGATGGCAGCTTTGACAGGTATACCTGTGGCTCTAAAGAAACACCAGATAACCTTCTGTCCTAACAGAGTCCTTTCAATAGTCTTCCATTTTCTGGTCTCTAACACACACTTGCGCTTTTATAAATGGGCTAAAAAGGGGGGAAATCCTCTCCTCCATTGAGTGTATAATCACGCACTGTTGTGCCTCAAACACATGAAAAGCAATTCAATTGATTCTTTTTCACCTTTTTTTTCTATTTTTCTCTTGACCAAGTCTGGGCAGAATGAGTATTCAAGTCAAATCTAACCTTCGTTTGTGTACTTTCTATCTGGGCGAGGGGCTCGAAAAGAGGAGCTAAAAGGATCTTTATCAGTGTGTGAATTAAAGCTCAAAGTCCTCCATTTGGAAAGTATATAAGGCCAATCCATTAAAAAGAGCTGAAAAAAGGGACCTGGCAAAGGGACACCTTGAAAATGAAGAGAGGACCTTGCAGCTCCATGTAGAAACTGCCTACTGCTGAACCAGCAGTCTTCAGGGTAAGTGAGAAAGAGAGAGAGAGAGAGAGAGAGAGAGAGAGAGAGAGAGAGAGAGAGAGAGAGAGAGAGAGAGAGAGAGAGAGACAGAGAGACAGAGAGAATGTGAAATGAAGATCATAATCACACAAGCAGAGAACTGAACAATTGTCTCCTAAGTAAAGGTCATTCACTTCAGTGTAAAACAGTAAAACTGAGGAACGAACAGCGCACAGATATTTTCGGAGAACATGCAAATGCATGGATGCGTAAAATAGTTTCATTTATACTTATAGCCGTCTTACTCTCTTTGCTTCTCTCTTTTACACATATACTTCCCAACTTTAAATGTTGTATCATGACATTAGTCCAAAAACATATACATTAGATTAATTGGTGATTCTAAATTGCCCATAGGAGTGAGTGTGACCCTGCGATGGACTAGCAACCTGTCAAGGGTCACCCTATGTGCACTGTTATATGCTCCAGCAGCCCCTATGACACAGAAATAGGGAATAAGCAGGTTCGAAGATGAATAAGGAATGAATGTTGTAGTGTGGCAAGTAAAATCGGCTGCTGCCATAACGGAACGTTTGCTATGAAAGTTGGTGGTACGTATCAGAGTAACAACCATGCGAATGCCAGATGTTTACACTTATAAAGTTTCATTCTTTAAGTTATATTTGTCTGCATTTTTTATTTTATAAAAGTCTAGAAAGGGGGAAGTAGTAGCTTTTGGACAGATACCAAAAAAAAACCAGGGTTCAAATCCCAGTTCTGCCAAGCAACCACTGTGAGCCCCTGAGCAAGGCCCTTAACGTCCAAGTTGTACAAAACGAGAGAAAGTGTATGTCGCTCTTGATAAGAGCGTCTGTCAAATGCTGTAAATCGAAACGATTGTATGTAAAAACATAGCAATATTAAACATTAAAAAGAACCTTGTTACGGTTAAAGTCACTGATAGAACTAATGTTAAATGCAAACTCCTGACCTGTATTGACATTATTTTATGCACTGAGCTGCTTCCATTGGATGGTCTAACTGTATGAAAATACTGAAGGTCCTATTCGAGTGAGTGTACTATATGTGCACAAAAGTCTTTATCTATTTATAGTGTAATGTTAATTGGTGTCTTTGAATATGAACATCCACAATGAGAGAAACAATCAAGATTTCCGTCTCTCTGGTTCATTCATCTTGCTGTAAGTTCTGTCCTCAGTATGGTAATTCTAGATGAGCGAGGGTTGGCCAGGGCAGGAACTGAGGTGAGTCCAGAGGCTGATGGAGGCCTGCACTAGTAATACCTAGGGACAGAGGGTCACAGGCTGGGTCAAGAATTAGAGTCCTGTTCAGGAAGAGGAAGAGTAGTCCAGACAGGGCAGGATTAAGTTAGGAGGCTAAATTAAGAAGAAGGAGAGGAGCAGCACAACGCATCCCCACCAGCACGAGTCTCTGACAGGATGATGTAAAAGGGAGTTAAAGCATTAAGCTAACTTTCAGAGAAACTCTTAAAACTCACTGACTAAAGTGTGACCAGAACACAAAAAGGCAGACAACATGGCTGTTACCCACTCGAGGAACTGGGCACTCAAAGTTCATCGAGACACATTTTATTCTCTGTGTGGGGCACCATTCAGTTGTATTAAGGGCAAAAAAAAAGGCAGAGTGAGTGAGACAAAAGGAGAGAGTCTCCCCCAGGTAGCTCAAGTTTTTCACGCTTAGCTTCTCTCTTTCGCTACAGAACAACGAGCGCCTCTGTTTTTTTTTGTCTTCCATAGGTTGTCCTTCGTTCAAAGCCATACACACCGAGCCTCTCCGCAGACTTCCAACATTCTATTTATCTCTTCTACAATTAAAAGTGCTCAAAGACTGACCCCTATCTGTATTTCTTTTTCTTTACATATTTCTATTTTAGTTTTGTTGTCTAGAAGACTATACAGTATTTTTGTTCTTTTTGTTTGGGATGAAGAGAGAGAGGAAGAGAGGGGGAAGAGGGGGGGAGGGGGAGGGAGGGAGAACATGTCTCCTGGGCTCTCATAGACACAATGCAAAGAGAGAAGCATAATGTCAGTGTATGCTCTTGAGAGCAGTGGATCATACACAATGCACACACACACACACACACACACACACACACACACACACACACACACACACACACACACACACACACACACA
>JAOTRA010000008.1:7776008-7786383 GCA_026260255.1 Pseudolaguvia tuberculata | reverse complement strand
CACACACACACACACACACACACACACACACACACACACACACACACACACACACACACACACACACACCTCACATTCCTATGGGCAATTTAGATGTTTTTGGACTGTGGGAGGAAACTGGAATACCCAGAGACCCATGCTAGCACAGGGAGAACATGCAAACTCCGCACAGACAGACTAGGAATTGAACCTGAGACCTTCTTGATGTGAGGCCGGCGTGCTAACCGCTACACCGCTTCTTATTTGTCAACAAAATATCAATAGATCTAATCTTAAAAAAAAAATAAAATAAAATAAAATACAGAACAATCTTTATATTTACTGTAAGGAATTCTCAAATGCTACACACAACCGAAAACATTCTCCTGTTAAGAGCAACCCTTGCTAACCTGTTTCCCAGTAAGCCCATTAGTAATTGGACTATTACCGGTAATTAATCTTGCAAATAATTAAACAAAAGGTAGCTGGAATTAACTACCAAAGCATTTGGTGATCATATAATTATCCCTAAATGAAATACCTTCCTGTCATTCTTCCTCCTTCTACTTATTCTTCCTCCTATACTCTTCTTACTTTCTTTCCTGTTCTACCGGACAGGTAAATGCAGATGCAGGGGGAGATGCCAATATATTGTTCCTAATTATATTAATAATAAAATATCTGATTGTTTAAATAGTCAACCATATCGAGGGTCCAATCAAATGTGGGACTCCAGGCAATTGTCCCATTTCTACGCCTCTGATTATGGGAAGTGTTTTGTCAAACATAATTTCTATATACAACAGCCAGGGGAAGCCATTCATGCTTTCAATTGTAAAGAGACTTCTTAAAACCATAAAGAATCTTAGAAATTTATTTCTGATAATAACATTGATGACATTTTGAAACTGTTTTTATGTGCTTAAAAAGGCTCCACTATGGATTTGCAAATAGATATTATATTGATTTATTATTTAAAGGTGTTTATTTCAACTGCTAAAATTATATATCAGGTAATCAGGTAACACATGGCATAAAGTTTTATACTGAATGCCAACAGTGTCCTGACTATATCCCTTTCATTCATTCATTCATTCATTCATTCATTCATTCATTCATTCATTCATTCACTTTTTAACCAGCTTTTTGGCTACTTCATGGGGGTCTGATAAACTGCACATAGAGCAAAAATCAGGGGTACACCCTAGATGTCACCAGTCCATCGCAGGACCACACGAACGCACATGAACGCACACACGCACATACGTGCACACGCACATGTACACACACCTACATACACTCTGTCTCTCGCTCTCTCAGTCCTATGGGCAATTTAAAATAACCAAACATGCAAACTCCACACAGAAACAGGAGAAACCTTCTTGCTACACCACCGCACCACTCTGACTATATATTTTTATTTTAATTTGTAGCAAGGAGATCATTTATTTGATTATAATCTGTCAAAATATTTGATGTCGATTTGCATTTCCTCAACAAAAAAAAAGGAAAGCATGGCTACACAAATTCAGGTTTTAGCAGCTATAGTATTGCCAGTGTTAAATATAAAAGTAATCATTTAGGATTTCAATCACTTTAAGCCTGATGAACAGACCAGATTCTCCTGAAATGAAGCATGCTTCTCTGGAGGTGGGCACTTGCACCTACTGAATGACAAGCTTGCACAGACACTACATAAGACTTAATGAAGCTTGATGTCAGAGGAGGGCATGATTGGACTTCACAGGGAATACTATTAAACTTTATGACTTTCACGCTTTGGTTAAAAGGCACATAATTGAAGGAGAACATGTTTGTGATAACCACTTAACTAGAGAGCGTTGAACACAACGAGAAGCGCATACACAAGAAAACAGCACCAGGCACTGTTCGCTATCAGAACAATCAGATTTATCCATTTATTTATTAATTTATAAAAAAAAAAAAAAATACTTTGATATAACAAATTATCCATCCAACCAGCCCTTTTCTATAACTACTTATTTCCAGTCACAAGGATCTGCTGGAGTCTATACCAACCATCATTAGGTAAAAAGCAGGGCTACAACCTGGACAGGTCACCAGTTCATTACAGGGTCACACATTACTTCTATGGATGGAGGAAACCGTAGAGCCCACACAAACACAGGGAAAAGCTGCTAGAGCAACGGTGTTAACTACTAAGCCAGCGTAACACAAATTATTTATCAGCTACGTGTAAGAGCAGACCTTCCTGCCTCCGAGGGAAAAAAGGGAAAAGAAAATAAGTCTTTAATGATGATGACAGCAGGGAAACATTTCAGGGCCAGGTAACATGATGGCGTCTGCTCTTACAGTAAAGCAACCCCCCACCCCAGGTTTCAAATATTAGGTGGCTGATTGAATGAGCCTCGAAGGAAGAGAGGACCATGTATTGCTGTTTGCCCCATAAACTCGGGCTAATTCTCCTGGTGTGTGGCCTGTGATTTAACAACATGTCTTTACAGCAGCTTTACTCTCTTAATACAGCTCCCTGCCAGCTCTGTCCTCATAAGCAAAAAGCGGCTTAACGAGGGAGCAGGGAGAAATAATCCTACATATTTACTTTAAAAGAACCCCCAGGGCATGACCTCTGACCGGAGAATAATCTCCCCACATAAAAGAGCGATTACCTTTTCTCCCTCTACTCTGGCCACCTACCATTACGGGGCTCGGTTTTATGATCTGCACAACAGACCGGTGTAACAGAGCACAGATTTAAAATACACATACGGATGCGCGCACACTTTTTTTTTTACAGGACGGGCTAAATTAGATTGCATCCCTGACTTGGCAGTTGATATTCAAAGCTCATCAAGGTAATAATGTTACTATGGAGGGACATCTAACGCACAAGCAAAGAGTGGGATGGGGAGATTTGCCCCAAAAAAAAGAAGGGCGTTCCATTGGACTAACAAAACACCATGTGCACAAGATAATCTCAAAGAGCATTAGGCATAGTCACGGGAATGTAGAAGTTTTGTGATCCTTTTTTTTTAATCCCAGCTTGGGATTAACCCTTTCAAATAAAAGCACCATGCATGATCTAATCACACATGATATGTAATAACACCATCAACTCCGGAGTCGGGAACGGCTTACCGGCTGCGACAGTCATGAAAACGCAGCTGGAATATGGATTTTAGGCGATTCCTCAGCTTTACCTTGAATGGTAAAAATATTACAGCCCATTTTTACAGCGTTTTACAAACTAGTATAATGTCTACATGGCTGGCCTTTTCCCCCCACGTTTACGTGTTTACCAGATTCATTTAGTGCTACGTTTCGATGAGGCAGACAACGTTCTACAATCCCGAGTAAACCTCAGTGAATACCGTTATTGTGTAATATCATGTAGACACAATTGAACCAAGCGAGTCCAGGGTGTAATAAAGAAAGAGAACAATAGAACGAAAAATTTGTATCTATGTTTACTAGTACTGTGTGTAATTGCAGGTAAAATAAATAGGGGGTATCTTTACCAGCTGCCTGCTGCCATTCACACATCAGCAGCTCTCTATTCTGATGCGAATTATTCTACTTTTCTTCCTCTGGGACAGACACACATAAGCCTGTAAAAAAATGATCTAAGAACAACTAACGAAGAAATGCAACCCTGATGGAGTAGGAAAATGGTGCTTCACTATACTTAGGGATTCTGGTGCACTGAGAATGGCTGACATATAACGACGATCTGTTCTCTATATCTGTATGAATATGACTCCAGAAGCAGGAAGTCAGAAGTCTAGGCCTGCATGTGTGTACAGCCATGTTTGAACCTCATCTCCGCAATCACTGTGGGTCACTGGGCACAAGTAAGTAATTTGGGTCCCAAATGGCCTCCAACGAATGGGTTAATCTTTCTTTCTTATTAAATGCCATCAGCTTTTATTAGAGTAGCCAAATAACTGATCTTAGTGGTTGGCTGTGGCAAAGAGAGGAAAGAAATTTGCAAGAGCACAGGCTGTCGCTTTTTTCACTCAGCCATGACAGAGAGCAGCGCACTAGGACATGATTCTGGTCACAAATTCTATCAATTTGGCTCAGCTCGCATTCTATTTCGACAAAGTACTGAGAGTGTACTGCCCACAGAGTATGACCAATACGTCTTTTTACCGTTTTGAAAAATGTAATACGTGTTGGGTGTGTGGTAAGATGCTAGTTAAGGGGAGTGAGAGTAAATTTTGGGGAGATTGTGGCGGTCACCTCCAGGCCTCTGGCTGCTGACCAAGCGGCTGCTACAGGCAGCAGTGTCTTGCCTGAGGGGCTGCCTGGAGCCAGATAAGCCCTGAACTCCCCTGAGAACATGGAGAGAATGATACCACCACCACCACCACCACAGATACCAGCAGTCACCTCTACCCCATTCTCTTTCTCTATGTTAGAACTGTGTCAGTAAATACATACAGAAGGTCCATATGAGAGAAACTTCAGCAGAGCAAAGAATGGAAAGCTGAGGCGACAAAAATCCTCCTCTAGCAAAAGGCTGTAGCCCAGAACTTTCAGAAAATATATTGACCTAGAGAACTATGGACTGAGTCTATCTGACACTCTGTATAGTTATACATACACAACATTATATATTCGTAGCTAATATCACTGGCAAATCAAGACTATACTGTATGTTACGATCAAACAATGTGAATACTAATGCTGGAAATCCATTATTACTGTGTTTACACATCTTCCATTACTTTAGTTGAACAGGGGGGGGGGAAACAAGTATTGTGTGTGTGTGTGTGTTTTTTTCCCCCATTCTTTACACAGCCTATCTTTGCGAGCCAATGTCACTATTCCTCTGCTTCCAGTCATGTAATGTAACTTCATGAAAGCCTTGCCAGTAATTGATTTAACTGGGAGACTGTGAAGGACTTCAAAATCTGCGGAGATAAGATTGATGGAATTATGCAGTAAGGTTGAGATACTTATTTATTGACCAGGAAGTGGGGAGGGGAAGCTTATGATGAGAGAGGCTGGACCTTTTGGCCCTGTGCTGATTTGATAGCTCAGTAATGGAGTCAGGGAAAGAAAGCTAGAAAGTTTGGTGAGGTCAGGTTCTAGTTCTGGACTCAGACCACTGCTCAAATGAAGCTAATGGCTATATAGAAAAGCCTGGCTAAGCCGCCAAGACTTTTAACGCGCAGGACTCTCCTTCAGGGTGGAGGGCTACATTAACGTTGTTCATTTCAAATAAATATATGAATAAATAAATAATGCTTAGGACAAAGTAAATAAACAAGATCAAACAGTGATGTTAGACAGCTAGACTATAATAAAGACTATTATAATACAAATCAAATCAAATTAATTATTAAAAGCAAAAAACTTATGTACTTACAGTTTTTTTGCTTTAAAAGCATCTGCAAACTCTCTGACACTTCTTAACGATGCCAAATCCAGAGTCATGGCTTCAACTCGAGCTTTGTGCTAGATAAAGAGAAAGTAAAAAAAAACAGAGAGAGAGAGAGAGAAAGAGAGAAAGAGAGCAGAAACACACAGCAACTTCAGCATCCATCAAAAAATGTAGCATCTTTATCATCTATCATTATATGCACTAAGGCATAAGCCACTAGTTACAGTTCCTCAGACATTTTCCACCTGTGCATTACTCTGGGTGCTGTATGCCAGCGAGGTTTTAGCCGCTGATATACCGACATGCCCACATTTAAATCAACTCTCTATCCGCTACAATAAATCAGGAATGCATTTCCACCAGGAAGAGTTGGACAGTCTGCAGCTGGATAGCATCTCCATAGGCTTTTTATGGCACTTTTATGATTCCCCACACTCACCGTATTGAATCCATTCAGTATTTACATTAAGTGAGCAGTGGGGTCCTGCAGAAATCTGTGCTCTTATGAAGTCTGTAATGGCATATAGAATAGGCTTGCAGGGATAAATAATGGATGAAAAAAGCCAAATCTGCAGTAATGG
Organism: Pseudolaguvia tuberculata; assembly: GCA_026260255.1. Classification (NCBI taxonomy): domain Eukaryota; kingdom Metazoa; phylum Chordata; class Actinopteri; order Siluriformes; family Sisoridae; genus Pseudolaguvia; species Pseudolaguvia tuberculata. The sequence goes on along the minus strand of JAOTRA010000008.1, from coordinate 7,780,452 downwards.
TACCGCTCAGCACTGGCTTTTAAGTTTACGTTTGATCGTTCTGTAACACAATCAATAAGAAGAAAGGTATATAAATCACTCCAAAAGATATAATCATACACTGACTGGTCACAGGTCAAACACAGGTCCCTGGGGGTTTCAGAGAAACCAGCTGTGGACACATGCCACATAAAGCTCACTTCTCAAGATGGCTTTTCTTTTTTAAAAGCAGGTCATTCATTATGCGACAAACACTGTACTGCTGCTTTTATGTCCAAAATCAGCCCGATTCCAAGTTTGGACTTCAGCAGCATCTGTGAAGAGGGATTTGGTTGATGAATGAGCATCTGAACTCCGCTCATATAAGAGCGGGCTTAAGAGACACAGGGCTTTTTATTCATGCCACGTACAGTACAGTAGCCAGTTAACGCAAAAAAAAAAATACCTGAGCTCAGTTGTTTCTGTAAGGCAACGAGCCGTCAGTCAGCCGGTAACTAGAGCTAATCAAGTACACTGCAATTAGTTCTTTATACTACTGTATAGATGTACAGCACCACAAAGACACCATCATATCTGTTCATAAGCACAGGTTATATCTCTCATTCAAATATAAACCGATCCGTATTATAATAATGCTATATAACTGTGTGATACAGCGCATTAACACACCTGCCACTCTGGAGTCAGATCTCACCACTGAGCGACAGACAAAGACACTTTCTCAAAGAGCTGTACACACCTTTTTAGCTGAATTAGCTTTGTGATGAACGCTCAAAAAAAAGACCTAAGATTTCAGTTTGGAGGTGTTGAAATGTGCAGACAGCAGAAAGAACACAGAAGCAAGTTAACCCGGATACGGGTTCCATGTTGACCGGATATCCTAAGTGATTACCAGGCTGAAAACTTTAATAACCCATCACAGTCTCTACGGATACCAGCAATCTGATATCAAGACCGATGAGGGTTTGTCATGGACACTCAGAGGTCAGAACTTTGATATGGTTCAGAAAATGGAAGAGTAACTTCTGAAATTAAGATGATGTAAGCATGCGGGTCTGTCTGCGTTTACGTATACTTGCTTAAAAAAAAAAAAAAAAAAGGTAAAATGTTAGACACTTTAGACACTTCAATAAAGTTTACTGTAAACATGCTGATGGACATAAAACTGTTTCATCGTCAAGCCATAAGCCTGAGGTCTCGGCGTGAACGAAAGTGACAGATTACGAAAGATTACGAGAGAGACCGTTTGGATCAGACTAATGACTGGAAAAAAGAAATGTAGATGCAGTGCGTGTATGACTTATTTTAAGTCAGGCTTCAGCAACCATGCTTGTCAGGCCTTACTGTGTGAATACCGCAGCACAAGAAACAACAGCTGGTGAGAAACACACAGCGCAGACATGAAGACTAATGACTAAATGACTGAGACAACTGTTTTCCATAAGCAGAGTAAGACATTTCAAGATGCACTGTAGCAAACTTGGGCTCAAGTGCGGTTAATCTCGGCTTTCTTGATGCTACCAATTTTATGAATTTCAAGGTTGTCTTTCAGTCGCTTACTGGACAAGATAAAGGCACTTGTACGCTTCTATGCTCTCTGTATGACTCACTCAATCTCTCCATTTCTCTCATTAACTCACCACCGCTATCCATTAGCTGAGCCGATTAAGAATACATGCACTCCATGGTTTCCTTTTTCCTCGCAGTCTTCACCGAGCACGAGCAATCAACAGAGCGCAGAAGAGAGTAGCAGACTGGCGGTGAAAAATTACCTGTCCCCTCTGAAAACCATTTATCTATTTGGGGCCGGTGGGTAAGAGGGACCTAGTCAGTGCTGCGTACTCCGCTCTGACTGCTTCTCCGTTCAAAAATCTAAATCAAATGGAAAAAAAGAGCAATAGAACGATATGACAAATATGCACAGGTGGAGCTCCCAGCCTGCTCTACTGTGTTTGAAGTAGCATAAAGCAAGTGGGGGCCACAGTCACATCGAGCAGACAAATGGCCTGAAGAAAGACCATTCTTCATCAAAGAGCACCAAAGAGTGTGAGAGGAAAAGGAGACAAAAAGCTAAACAGATTAGAACTAAAGACAAAAATGGCAAGGCGAACAAAAAAGAGACAACCTTGGATTTCCTCTTTTTCTCTGTTTGTCTGTCTGTCTGTCTGTCTCTCTCTGCTATTGGGAATAGGGAAGTTCTTCCAGCTGGGCTGTCCTGCTCAGTCCCACAGGAGCGCTGTCAACTCACATAACTAGAAAAAAGTGTTCCGCCTGCCGCTATCCTCCTTTACGCTGTCCATTAGTTATGCCTGTTATCTATTCTAGAGCATCGGCCTCTTATGTCTGCAGAGTGCTAGACTAACGGTACATGACACACCGAAATACACAGATGTCTGGCTAAAAAACGCCACGTACTGGATTTGCATGTCAGTATTAGCCTTAGTGTCTAAAACAGGACATTTGAGCTATAAGTGAATCGGACTGACCGGAGGGGCAGCTTGTCCAGCCAAGGCACTAAAATCTTCTCAGCAGCAGCAGCAGCAGCAGCAGCAATAAAGAGAAATAGTTGAAAATGGCGTCACGTGCTACAGTAAGCCACATCGCTTGTGCACATTCATTTTATGAGCATCAATACATTATGAATACGTTATGGGATTCAAACTAAGAAGCGCTTCCCTGAGTGCTGCGTATCTCGACACTTTCCACACCGCTGCGGAACGAGGAAGCGGGAAATGTCTCCATATACTCCACCTTTAGCTGCAGCACAACTCTGAGGGAGATGAATTGGTTTGTTGGGAGTTAGCAGCTGAACTAGCGCTCGCAAATTATTTGATAAATGCGCAATGGAGAGGCGACAAACAGGTTTATTTTTACAGTGATGGCTCAGGGCGCTTCCCCTGTCTCCATCACCCTCACTGGAGGCCAGCGTGATTTATCATACAGCTGATGAAGAGGAAGCCTGTGAATTGGCATGGGACTCCGATAGCAAAATAAAGAGTGAATTCAACAAGGTCCCGGCGTCCCTAAAGTCAGATGGCTCCAAAACAAATATGCTTTTTCATTAAGAATTGAGAAGACAGTCCTAAACAAGCAATCAAGCCGAATAAAAGAAATGGAAGGGCATACATACAACATAGTCGGGAACATATCCTCAGATCTATTCAACCTTTGCACAAAAATGGGGAATTCTGCTGATGTACACTATATCACTAACACATCATGTGACAATAACACACTGAGCAGAGAACTAGTTTCCTTTCCATTTGTCCAATATTCCAGGAATCAACCTATCAGTATCATGTGTGTTAAAAGAGGTTTGTGCAGCGTCTCAATTTCCGATGCATAACCATGCATAAATGTCAGATCTGTAGTTTATTACCAGCCAGAGGAGCTGATTATTCTATCTGAAGTAATTGATATAATAGTTAAAGAGATCAGAAAAAAAAACCCGCAACTACCGAAAAAAAAAAAAACTAAAAAGAAAAGGCTGGCAGATGGAAACACAATAGATTTTTCAGCCTAAAAAAGAAAGGAGTGAGCAGCCTGAACGCCTGCTTTCCTCTGCAGATTGAAGTCTTGTGATGAAAATAAAGTTTATTGTCTGGAAAGAGAACCGGGGAGGGGGGGGGGGGCATGTAGAAGCATTAAAGCGACAGAGGTGAACAATTAGACAGATGGCCAGGTTTCAGAGGAAAGAGCAAAAATAAAATGAGAGAGCACGAAAGAGAGAGAGAGAGAGAGAGAGAGAGAGAGAGAGAGAGGAGAATACATGAACGGAATCATTCAGGAATTTTATGAGGGGTCTGACAAGTCCCCATCTCTTCAAGGGCACAGCGGGAGAGGGCTCAGAATCTTCCTCAGAGAAACTTTGTGGGAAATGCTGAGTGAGCAGTCGTGGGGAAAACACAGAGAGCAAAGATCATCAACAGGCCAAAGACTCCAAGCAATACTGTTAGCCCCTGATGGTGACCCCAAAGCACTTAAAGCAAAAAATGAAGGAAGTGCATCTTCATACACTGGATGAAAATGCCAAACCCCATGGAGGTAATATGAGCTTTTAAATATATATATATATATATATATATATATAGGGCAGCGCGGTGGCGTAGTGGATAGCACGGTCGCCTCACAACAAGAAGGTCCTGGGTTCAAATCCCGGGCCGGGGCTCTTTCTGTGCGGAGTTCCACACGTGTGGGTTTCCTCCAGGTACTCCGGTTTCCTCCCACAGTCCAAAAACATGCAGATTAGGTCGATTGGTGATTCTCAGGATTGAATGAGTGTTTGTTGGCGGATGGACCATCCAGGATGCACCCCTGCCTCTCTCGCCCTATGTGAGCTGGTATAGGCGCAGCAGAACTCCATGACCCCGAATTAAGGAGTAAGTGGGTAAGAAGATGGTTGAATATATATATATATATATATATATACACACATATGTGTATATATATATACATATGTGTATAT
>JAOTRA010000008.1:7726626-7744468 GCA_026260255.1 Pseudolaguvia tuberculata | reverse complement strand
AAATTATTTGTGTGTGCGTGTGTGTGCACCAAACAATCACACACACACACACACACAACAAATGCTCAATTGATGGACTGACTGGATGGACACTTTCTTTCTGTAAGTAAATGACGTTGACAGCAAGCTTCCAAGATTGCAAATGACAGACGGCCTGCTTGATCAGTGAATAAAGATGAACTTTAATTCAATTAAGTTTTAATCTGATTTTCATTAAAAGGCAAACTATACGCCTTAATTGTGAAACGATTGTTCAGGAGTAATATCTATTAAAACTCAACTTTGGAGACGGAGCTCTTCTCCGACAACTGAAGCATGGAATTCAATTATATGACACCTTATTAGGAATAATGGAGAGAACGGCATACCATCCATGAAAAAAAAAAATGAGGAAACCCCTACCAAATAACATTTTTAGGATTTCTTATCAATAAATAATAATTAAAACCCTTGGGCGTTTGTTGACGTAATGGAAAAGGAAAAACAACTCATGGTATCAGAGTGTGGAAATTGAAAAAGGATGATGGGGATAAATTATGGTGTCGACCCTTTAAAACAAGCGTGACAGCTGTTGGGCTCGAAACGTGAGTTAATTAACACTGATATTTTTATAATAGAAAACAAATTAGAACATGTTAAACAACCTGCTGGCTGTTTCAGGAAAAACAAAACAATGAGACTGAATATTCATTTAGTAATAAGAGAAACATGGAGCAGGTTGGGGGGGGGGGGGGGGGGTTCCCAATGAACAGACACAATAGAGAAAAGCTCCAGGTAGAAAAAAAGAAAAAATGTTGTGTTGTTTTTCTGGCAGCCTCTCAGCCCTTCTCACAAAATACACAAGGCCAGATGTGGATGATCACTCAGTGTAGGATATGCAAGACGGGACTCATGTACACCAGCCGATGGTGAATTGAAAGCAGTAAAACCTGTAACAATCGGAGGCTATTCACTACTAATTGCTTTTTCTGACATTAAGGGAGATTTGTACAAGTGGAATTGAGATGGACTGTGAGATGAGGGAGTGCGAACGATAAAGGAATGAGATGTTGCAGAGACAAGCCCAAGGGTCAGATTCTACCTTTACTGCTGTGTGTGTTCCAGGCCATATCCTGGTCTGTACTGGGAGTGCTGTTTATAGAGGAACACAAACGAACCACCAACATAAAGGACGGGTTTTGCTGATGCATATAATCCTGGGGTTTGTTCTCTATTACTTCTTTTCTATATATGACTCGACACTATTTTCTTTGCTCAACAATTTCATCTAATAGAAAACTTTTATGTTAAGCGTGGGAATAATTATTTTATAAAAACAGACTTGTATTTTGGGATGCGCATTACATGTCATTATTCATTCATCTTCTTACCCGCTTATTCCCGAATCCGGGGTCACGGGGGTCTGCTGCGCCTATCCCAGCACACATAGGGCGAGAGGCAGTGGTACACCCTGGACGAGTCGCCAGCCCATCTCAGGACAACACAACCATTCACACACACACATTCACTCCTATGGACAATTATGTCTAGCATATTGAAATATCGAGCTTTTTAAAGAGAATTTTACTGCGTCATGTAGAATTGATGATTATAGTGTCATATACGTTTTTACAGGAAATGAATTGACTGGCTCTATTCTTTGTGTGTCTATGTCTGTGTTTAAGTCAGTGATAATGTTCATCACACTGTGGTATGGTAAAAGTCATGAAAAAGGCCAACACATCATCAGCACCAAACTACCTGCCCATGAATCTCTACACCACAGTAGATGGTGATGTCATGCAATTATTCACACCAGAACCAGCAGATCCCCACAACCCTACACTCAAGTCTCACTACACTTCACCATCTTGCAGTTTTGCTTTACCCTGTACATTTTGCTACATTTTATCTGCATAATATAACGCAAAAAGAATTTGTGTAAATTTACAGATTACACTAGTTTATCTATCCATCTATCCATCGCTATGAATAGTGACAATAGTGAATATACCGAAAGTCATGTGCTGCAGAACCTCCTATGACGAGCTCCAGTTCCCTCTATTAATAGCGTCCTACTTTCATTCTGGATCAGGAATACATTGTCAAACCCCAAAGTAAAATGTATGGATTGTAATTACTGGAGTTGGGGGTGGGGATGAGAGGAGGAGAGAAGTTCCACCTGAGCAGCCTCGTACCCGCTACTTCTGACCCCGACAGCCCTGTACAACCTCTCCTGGTTCACCTCACACACTCTACTCCAGACCCCAGTGAATATAGGTAACTCCCACCGCAATTTTTCATCATGCCCTCCACTCTCAACGGTCAGCGTATCCCCTCAGCATCCTCTCACACCAGTCTACTCTGTCACATCACTCTGGTCAATTTTTTTTATTTGCTGTCATCAACACACACATCATACACACACACACACACACAGCAAAAAATTGTTCACTTCTATCCATTTGTTAAAAGCCTTTTTGTCTTATACAGATGTGTATCGCTCGCTTCTTCTGCCTTGCAAATGAAATCATTACTGAACTCTCATTCACCAGATGTCATTTTCTTGCAGGTTACATACAGCAGTTTGCCTCGCACCCGGAAATTTTTCCTCCAAGATCAGTAAAGTTCAATAATTTGACTAACTGACCATAACTGAAATTCATTAAATAGCTAATAAACCGATTAATTAAAAAGCCTGACACTCCTTTTTGCTCTGACAGATGTTATCAATAAAAGAATACATAGAATTAAACATGATCATGTGCGTTTGCGGCGCAATGATCATGATATAACAACAAATAACAAGAAACTTCATTGACTTTTAGGATTCAGATGCTAACTGGTATTTAGGATTATATAATGATCTTTTCAAAAAATCAAAATGGCATATCGTACTGAAATGGCATATCATTCACTTTTATTTGGTTTTTCATTGGCTTTAAACCAGCCGGAAATTTTAGTGCTGCGTTTTTGCTGCTACCTGCCTGGACGGCAGATCCATGTTTAAGACATTTTGGGGCATTTTTTGCCTTTATTAATAGGACACAAGGATGAAATGGCAGGGATGGTACGCAGAAATCGAACCCAACAATTTGCACCGTGGTTGTCTGCATCTTTGGCCCCTACACCACAGCAAGCAATCCTCATGTCTTAACTTACATTAAATCAGTGTACAGTCCAGCTGTAAATGACCTCTTGAGTACCCACTAGGCACATCTACAGACACAGACAATATATGAAGCGAGCTGCAATATATTGGACTGAATAGCAGACTTTATTGTGAACCGAACTCTAGAATGTCAAAGCCTGCACAAGTGTTATTTATCATCACTGTCCATCACTATGCCGGAAGATGGAGATGAGATGATGCCTAATCTAAGAAAATACTCCATTCAACAGTACACCAATGCATGAAGGTCAGATATAACCATCATTACAGGTCAGCGAACCAACCCAGCAACTGATTAACACTCAGTGTCAGTGCCAAGCGGATATAAAAATGGTCATGTTGCATCAGGAAGAGCATCCAATATAAAACCAGCGCTAAAAGCAAATATGTAGATCATGTGACCCACACATGTTACTAAAACTACAATAGTAATGTTCACTCCTAACATAACTAATCATAGCTCCAATAACTATCTATTACTATATAACAATCTATTCGAAAAGTATAATAACAACAGGGTGTACCCCCCGTCTCTCGCCCTATGTGCGCAGCACACCCCAGTAACCCCAAATAAGGGAATAAGCGGGTAAGAAGATGAATGACTGAATGAATAATAACAAAAATGAAAAGAAAACATAAAAAATGTATAACATTTTTTTAAATCTGGCCACTAAATTCCAAACTAAATAAAGTTTAAACATCTCTTGAATGATTATTTATGCATGTAGAGAAATGATGAATCAAGTTGAGATATCGTCAGTGACAAACCAATCAAATATTCCTGTATCTATACTACTACAAGAACACAGAAATAAATACATGAGTAATGAGTGCAATGCATCTGCCGTGTGACTGCAAAGACACATCTGCACACTGGACAGATCTGGATGGGCTTTTCTATCTGTCCTCTCGTCACCTTTACCAAACAAATGAGTAAATCCTTAAAAACAAAGCAGGGAAAAAGAATGAGGTCGAGCACATGGTTGAAAAAGTAAAAGGCTTCCGGGACGGAAAGTGTTTATGCATTCACAAAGATAAAAGATGTATTACTGATTTTTTTTTTTTATTAGGTTGAAACTGCATAAAAAGGGATTTGAATCAGATGAGGATACGGTGACAGCTGTCCTTTTCCTCATCACTGAGGAAGTACCAGATCGCTGAACGGTAAATAACTTTTACTTGGTTCAATAGAAAAGAATTAAGGAAAGCACTTTGGGTGCTAATGGGAATGAATGGGAGGCATCAGTTCAGGTCACATGTACTGTGAGATCAATGCAGACTGGAGTCCAGGTGGAGAGCAACACAACACACACACACTGAGTGGAGAGAGAGAGAGAGAGAGAGAGAGAGAGAGAGAGAGAGAGAGAGAGAGAGAGTTGTGTGTGTGGGGGGGGTTCTTTCATCCCGATTCACTGGTAGAGAGCAAAGTTTAAGAAAAGAGAGAGAGAGAGAGAGAGAGAGAGAGAGAGAGAGAGAGAGAGAGAGAGAGAGAGAGAAAGAAAGAGGCTCTTAATGAGAAGAGTAATGGACTAATGGCATGCAGTGAACAGTGGTCTAATCAGGTGGAGGATGGAAATGCACTATGCCTTCTAACCACAATTACCATATCACATGGCTTATTATAGAGAAAAATTATATTGCCTCTCAATGCATGAGGTAACTGGGGTCTGATCTAAAATTTCAATGCACTAATACCACCACAATAGAAACCACCGGAATAAATAAGGGAATAGAATTAAATAAATTATTCAAACAAATCAAGCACCCATGGGTTCGACATCCGAAATGACTAACTGCAGCGCATATTTAAAAAGAAGTTCAACAAGAGTAATCGAACTTCATTCCAATAAAAAAAAAAAAAAAAACAAGGAAAAGTTAATTTTTCTTTTTACCAAAAGGTTACGGAAAATTAACACTGACTGATGGGGGGAAAAATCGAAATTAACATCCTGCTATTGATTATTTATGTTGTTATTTTCTGACTGTATATTAACATGTAAAAATTAACTAACAATAACTATACATTAATAATAATAATAAGATTCTATTTTAATTCAAGTGTATATTTTTGTAATTATTTCTTTTCAGGTTTATTATATAAATCACTTAAGCCCGTAAAACAGCATATTTGTATATATGGTTTTTAACGCAGCAAGTTGTGTTGCACCGCCATCTAGTGTTCAGAGAGAGAAAACAGTAACTGTATCGGATTATCTTGACTGATAATGAGCTCGTCAAACGAATTTTAATCATTAAATTATTAAATTATAAATGTATGTTATTGAATTCTTTTTATTCTATTTCTTGCCTATAATTTGATCAGATTTTATTTAACATTTTTCTATCAGCAAATTGTGGAAGAGGATTTTACTATATGTTGTATTGTATATAATCATATTTGACTAATAAAAGTTGAATTTGAGAGCTATATATATATATATATAAATTTTTCACTTCCAGAAATCAATATAAATTTCATTAAGGTGTTTGAGGAAATTACATTGGAAATACAATTTTGCAGCGTTTTCCATTCAGACTTAACATAGTTTATGGTTTGAACTGTTTTATTTTTGCCTTTTAAATGTTTTTTTTTAGACTCAAACCATAAAGTGTGATATAAAGATTATGTTTAGCACAATATTAAAATATCACTAGAGTGTGGCAAAAGCAAAGATAAAATGTATCTTATATTTAAATGTATATTTTTCATTTTAGTTAGCACATATAAGAAGGTCCTGGGTCTGTTTCTCTGAGCCAGGGGTCTTTCTGTGCAGTGTTTGCATATTGTCTTGGCGCTCACGTGGGTTTCCTCCAGGTACTCCGGTTTCCTCCCACAGTCCAAAAACATGTGCATTAGGATGATTGGTGAGTCCAAATTGCCCATAGGAGTAAATGTGACTGGTTGTTTGTCTACGTGTAGCCCTGAGATGGACTGGCATTCGGTCCAGTATGTACCCCCTGTCTCCCCTGCCTCTCGACCTATGTGCACCAAGATAGGGTCACCAAATAAGCAGGCTAGATGAATGAATGATTGTAATTTTGACAGTAGACACAGTGAATGCAGCTGGTTATTCTCCAGATAAACAAATCAATCTTCAAATGATTAACACAGTAGAATAAGTAGAACTAGGAAAAAAATGTTTAATTAAGCGAGCCAGCTGGAATTTACAAAACTACAGTGCCACCGTGTGTTCATAAGGTGCCCTTCATCTTTCCACTCTTTCTCCCATTCAGTCCAACTTGCTTTATTCCCTAATTCTGGGTCACGGTGGTCTGCTGGAGCCTATCCCAGTGCACATAAGGCGAAAGCCAGGGGTACACCCGTGACAGTTTTCCAGTCCATTACTGTGCCACACATAGATTGATGGCCAATTTAGAATCACCAAATCAACCTAATGTACATGTTTTTGGACTGAATTAAGAAATAAGTCAATAGACCATAATAAATGCATATACTGTGAGACATGAACAGCAGAATTATTCTAGTGTCTAATATAAATGTAAGTACATCCCTCACCTATTCCAGAATTGCCCCCTGTGATGATTATGACCCTGTCAGAAAGATCATGACCCTGAAGGATCTCCAGCGCTGTAGTATTTCCATCATAGCGTTTAGGCTTCACCAGTACATCCTCTACAGTGAAGGCCTGCCGAGGATCGAAGTACGTCTTTCTCTTATTGATGTGGCTGAAAAGCGTAGATTTTTGCACTTCTTTAATATTACCAAATAATACGATAAAGCACCTTTACTGTGAAATTTTACTAAGATGCAAGAACTCACTCAACATAAAATATTTGACCCTTGGAATCCATCTCCTGCTCCCAACCATAAGGCAGATCTGTAGAAAATAACACACAAGAATGGATTATTTTAATATACAACAACACTCATTGCATAGGTGAAGTGGTGGCTTAGTGGTTAAGGTGTTGGAATGATACCAGAAAACCAAGCAACCACTGTAGGCCCTTAAGCAAGGCCCTTAACCCCCAATTACTCAGTTTAAACAAAAGAGGTTCCATTTGTCCAGCAGGCTCTGGTTCAATGACCATGGTGTTAATGTGTCAACAAACTCTGACCCGAACCCTAGATTTCTAGGATGCTATCAAACAAAGCAACTTTGGCTTCCATTACACCTGAGCAGTGCCAGAAGCCAACTGCCTCCCTATAATTCCTGTACAAGGAGAGCCGACTTAGTATTGACTGCAAAGAAATTGAAATACTTTTCAGAAGCCTGAAATTTTTGTATACAATATAATTTTTATTGTTCTTATATAATATTTAACTTTTCTAAGACACAAAATTTCAAGCTTTCATTATCTGTAAGCCAGAATCATCAAGATTTCAAGAGCTGAAATATTTTACTCTCGGTTTAATGAATCTATATTATATTCAGGTTTCACTTTCAGGAAGGAGGGACAAAACTATTGCCCCTCCTCGAGTGTGATGTTTATACACAGGATATAACTGCAGTCTGTTATGTTTAAACTGTAATAATCCTACAATTATCCTCAGCCCAGAAAAGCAGTGATGCAAATGATCCTGTAAATAGATCTGGGATTTTTCTCTTTGTTTTAAGGTTCTTCAGGCTACAGATAATCAATACACACCAAACCTTAACAGAGATTCCCAGCTGTGTTTTTGTTCCTTAAATAGAACCTAATTTGCTAAAAGGGATATGGGAGACTTGCATCAATTTTTGTTAGTTAGTTATGTAGTTAATGTATTGTAATTTGCTGCCATGGTCAGTGTGCGGATGTGTGTGTGTGTGTGTGTGTGTGTGTGTGTGTGTGTGTGTGTGTGTGTGTGTGTGTGTCGGGGCCAATAGATATGATGCAATGTATCCAATGACCATTAAAAAATTCAGCTCCTATTTCTTTCCTTTTTATAGAAAATTCCCTCTTGTCATTTAAAGAGAATTTCAGTTTTTGGGGACTCAGACAATACAAGGAACTACATATATCTACATTTCCTTACTGTTCCATATATAATAAAGATTTATTTCTAACCAACAAGTACCACTAGTAGCACGGTCACCTCACAAAAAGAAGGTTCCAGATGTGATTCCTGTGCAAAAAGGTCTACCCTATTCTTTACATCCTCTTTACTCACACCAACTAACTTCCATGTCTTTGTTTATGGCATCCATACACCTCCTCTTCCTCTTTGCCTTCTGCCTGGTAGCTTCATGTCTAACATTCAACTATCGATATAGTCACTTTCTATTCACAATTTATATCCAAACCACCTCAATCTGACTAACATGAGCTGTCCCCCCTAATGGACTGCTAATGCTGTGCAAGCTCATCGTTTCTAAAGACACCCTCAACATCTACAGCTGCCACATCTCTTCCTCAGCACCACTGTTTCTACACCATACATCACTACTGTCTCGTACACCTTCCAGTTGATTCAAGCTTTTATTCTCCTGTCCCACATTACTCCTGATGTTACTCCACCTTTTCCAACAGGTCTGTACCTGGTACTTGGGGTCAACTCTCTATTGCTCTGGACTGTTAACCCAAAGTACTTCTCTTACCTCTTCAACCAATAATGTCACTGTTCCACTTTCCTTCCTTACATTCACACACATTTACTCTTACCTCTTACATATTGATTACATATGGATCAGATATTAGACAGATCATTTTCCAATATTTCAAATGTTACTTATAGAAATAAGCAATTGTGGGTGCTGTTCATGGGTTCAGTGGTGAGAACATGCTGGGTTTGAAGGTCACTGAACGTTTGGGATGATCTGGAACACCAACTGCCCCATTACATTAGTGTCTGATTTCACTACTACTGCCTTGACTGAATGAACACAAATCTCCAGTCACACAACACAATCTAGTAAAAAGCCTTTACAAATCTGGTACCAGATCGTGATCAGGTGTCCCAATATTATTGTATATATAATTTATAGTGTGGGCAGCACGGTGGCGTAGTGGTTCAAAAGGTCACCTCACAACAATAAAGTCCCGGATTCGATGCCAGGGCAAAAGGGTTTTTCTGTGCAGAGTTTGCATGTTTTCCACGTGCTTGTGTGGGTTTCCTCCAGGTACTACGGTTTCCTTCCACAGTCATGACATGCACATAAGGTTGATTGGTGATTCTAAATTGTCCATTAGAGTGACTGAGAGAGTGTGTAGATATCTGTCTATGTGTGGTGACCTGTCCAGGGTGCACCCCTGTCTTTTGCCCGATATGTGCTGGGATAGGCTCCAGCAGACCCCCGTGACCCTGAATAGAGGAATAAGCGGGTTCAAAGATAGATGGCTGGATGAATGAATGAATGAATGAATGAATGAATGAATGAATGAATGAATGATCTATAAATGAGTGATGAATGAATGAATGAATGAATGAATGAATGAATGAATGATCTATAGTGTAGCAGTAGAAACCTCCAGCACAGCGTTTCTTCTTTCCAGTTTTGGGATGTTCCCACTGTGTCCGCATCTCATCATGACTGTGAAACACAAAAATAGAAACGTATAGACATTTCGGCAACTCTGTGCAATATAATAAATAAAAATCACAAACATATAACATTAATTGTAGATATTAAAGTTTTTATTCACGCCGATAACATTAATCCCATTACACAACTCACTTGGCATAATAAACCCAGCCGTCTTTGGTGGATCTTTCTTCCCAGCCTGGAGGAAGTTCATCCTCGCTGTCAGTATCATCCAGTCCGGAGTATTTTAATGCAGCCATTACACTGAAGGCGATTTAGTTAGTCCGCAAACCTTTTGACAACTCAAATGAAAAAAGCTGCCTTTAATGCCACTGTTTTACTTCCGTAAACTCGGGCGTGACGCAGACGCAGAGGTGGATTGTGGGATATGTATGCATATGTATTTCTGACCACTGGGGTGTAAGATACGGAACGTTTCTAAATGGACCGTAAAATTCATCGTAAGAACGATTCAGTTTCAGTATTTAATAAAGTTCTTAATTAATGGCATTATTATTATTATTCTTTTTAATCATCTTCCAAATTGCCACCCTGTAGAAAGAATAATAAGGGGCACACCTGCCTCTATGGGCCATGATGGAGGGGTAGTTAAAGCCACTTTATTTGGTCACATACAGGATTAAACACAGTACAACATATAGTAAAATATTTCTCATCGCATATCCCATCTTAGTAAATTGGGGATCCGAGCGGAGGGTCAGTTATTGTACAGGGCCCCTGGAGCAGGAAGGGTTAAGGGTCTTGCTCAAGGACCCAACAGTGGCAGACTTGAGTCCAGGTCTTCCTTGGCGGTGTTGGGGCTTGAACGCAGGTCTTACTGATCTCCCGATCAACAAATCGGCACCTTCACCATTTGAGTCACCACTTCTCCACCATAGATATCGGTGTGAACAGATGCACTCAGTCTCTTGGACAACAGACTTCTCTAATGGGCATATTGTCCTGGATACACAGAGACCATTATAATAAGAACCAGAATAATAACAATAGTGATAGACACCAGCAGACCCCCGTGACCCTGAATTAGGGCAAGATGATGAATGAATGATAATAATAATAATACCACAAAACAGACTGCGGAACTTGTTGAGTAACATACATACAACATTTTAAAACATTGTTCATTAACTTAGTTAACTAATAGATCAATAACTTACTACACTATATATATATATACACACACACACACACATTTACACTTACGTTATTTGGCAGAGACTTATCCAGAGTGACTTATATTTAATTAACTTGTACATTTAAGCAATCAGAGGTCAAGGGCCTTGTTCAGAGTCCTAGTCATTCCTTCTATTAGAATACTTATTCTAATCTTAGAAACAATGATAGTGACTGGGGAACAGGGGAACTGGTTGGCTTAATGGTTAAGGTGTTGGACTGATACCAAAAAGATTTGGGTTCGATATTTCCACACCAATCGACCATCTGGAGACACCAAGCTATGCCCTCGTTACTCAGTTGTATAAAAGGGATAAATGTAAGTCGTTCTGGATAAGAAAGGCTGCCTAATGTAACTGAGATGCAGCATTTTCTTATAATAAAGTCTTTTTCTTCTGCTGGTTTAATTTTCTAGGCACTGAACAAAAAAATACATATATTTATCATAAATAAATAAATAAATAACAAACCAAAACACATTCTTTTCAATGTTTCTCTTCAATAACAACAAAAACCCATTTTGATTAACACAATATTAATATATAGTAATTAATATTATGTGTCAAATCCATCCATATATGAAAAAAATACATTATATTTCTTCTTTTATTTATATAATCAATACACCTGATAATATCAGCAGGTATAATATTGAGTACAGCCATTCAATGAAACTATAACTAACTCTTTCTGAACCACTGCCATATTGTCTTTAACCTAAACAAAAATAAATAAAATGAAACAATAGTTTAATGTCAAAGCTTAGATGGTACAAATGTAAATGAAATGTAGTCACAATCAATTGGAAATAAAATCCTTTTTATCCAGTTTCCTCTTTTAATATATCTTTGGCTGTAGGTTAAGTCATGTTCCTTTCAGCAGAATGTAAAAACTCATTTAAGAAAGACGGAGGTCACAGTGGTGTCAGTCTTCATACATTCAGTGCCTTTTACACTGTTCATACTTTATATTTTTCTTTTGCCCGGTCGTTCAGTATACAGATGTGCTGAAAGGAAATGAAGAAACAACTGGTGAAAAAAAAAAAAAAGGCATGAAAAGGTCACGTTGGTACGACTCAACATTACTTACATTTAAATCCCTGAAATATTCATTGTAGTCTAAAGCGTAACCCACCAGAAATTTATCTGGAACCTCGAAACCAAAGTCTGAGAGAAAGATAAGAGTGATTAGCTAAAATAAATCCACAGCACTAGTCTGAAACTCCATAAATATCCATTCATTCATCTTCGAAGACACTTATTCCTTTAAATCAGAACCACGGGGGTCTGCTGGAGCCTATCCCAGCACACATAGGGTGAAAGGCAGGGCTACACCCATGGCAGGTTGCCAGACCATCGCAATCCATCCTATGGGCAATTTAGAATGACCAAACTATTTAAACGTATTTTGACAGTGGGAGGAGAGAAACAGCGTATGTGGAGAAAAGTTTCAAAAAGCTTAGGAGGAATAAGAGAAAAGTACTCACAATCAGGACGATATCCGGAACTTCTGGGTGTCCTTTTCACAAGTAGGCTAAAATTGATAATAAATGTTTCACACATTCTAATATAATAACAATAACAAGCACAACGAACAAATATAGTGATACATAAAGATGTGTACATTCATGCTGATTGTATGTTGTTGGTAGTGGTGAGACTGTTTCTCACCAGGATTAGAGAGAGTGAGACATGTTTTCTTTTAAGTGCTTAAACAGAATTAAAATATAATCAGCTCAGATGCATGAGCAAAAGTACGAGACCTTGCATTCTAGACAACTGCGAGGACAGAAATAGGTTGCCAAGTGATTTCCTTGCGTACAGGTTATCCTTCACCAATCCACAGTACAAAAAAATAATAATTGCCTTATTAGATAAACTTGAAGTAGAAAAAATTATGTGCAAATCAGGGCTATTACAGAACTAAATTTGGGAACATAAGGGGTGCAGTTAACTACTGATAACACCATCTTGTTGAGAATATGCCTTTTGCAAATGTAAGTGATAGTGTGCATGCATGCAAGAGAGAGAGAGGTGGGGGGGGGAATACAGGCCAGCTCTTACGGGATGTTTCACATCTAATAATATAGCTTGTTTTAGAATCTATTTTAGATTCTCAGCAAAATTTAAATAGTGATTCTCAGCAGGAGCAGTTGCTCCCCCTAGTGGTGTTTTGAATAAATTTACATGGTTGGAAATCTGCTGGTGCCAGGAAGAGTTGGAACATTAATAATGGTGGCTGCTAGAGAAACAGGTGTGTTGAGCAGTTCTACATGAAACATTGTGTCCGGTTTCCCAAATAACATTGTTATAATTACTATCTTCAGTATGTCTTTATTCCCTTTAACTTCATTACCATCTATTAAATATAGCAGCAAATCAACATACTGTATACATCCAGGCTTTCACTAAACTGCTTACAAACCCAAGACTTGTGTAATAGTAATATTTGATGCTAAATCTCCTGTAAAGTTTTTCTTTGTTTGTATTGCTATATTAAATGACTAATATGATTCAGGCATGTGACTTGTACTTGAACTGCATGTATTGTGTGGGACTGAAGCAACGCTCAATAGGAACAGTTTCCCCATTCAGAAATGGACACTAATCCTCGTGATTTAGATCATCTGGTTTACCTGGCCACTTTAACCATCCTGGGTTGACATTTACTCAATAATGTCAAGAGCGTCTCCATTGTTTTTCCAGTTTCTATAATATCCTGTAAAGCATCCAAATGGCTTATCATCACTGTGCAATCTTTTTTTCAAGCAGAAATATCATTAAAAAAACTAAGTAATTTAAAAAAAGACTCACCTCGACCACAAGTACGTTCTGTTTAAGTGTAATAAAAAGGTGGAAAATTACGACCATTAAAACAACCCAAATATTACATACAGTACATTAGGAAAAAAAACAAAGCTTACTTTTCCAGTGAGTGAAGCCAAGTCATCCCCTCCAATTACCTGAACACAGTTTGTTGACTGGTCATTCTGGAAAGAAAAAGTGAGTCATATGGATATTGGTACCTTTAACCATTTAGGCAATGGTTGCACATACTGTACTTCTGGTATAAAGACACATTTGCTTAAGTTCTTTCCAAACTGCCTAGAATGTCCTTGTAGGTTGGAGTCTAATCAGGAAGTAAGCAGCCCTAAGCACTGTTCCAGCATGACAACGTGCACAATTACAATTACAGCATTTGGCAGACGCTCTTATCCAGGGTGACTCACAAATGAGCAATTAGGGGTTGAGGGCCTTGCTCAGGGACCCACAGAGGTGGCTTGGTGGTGCTGGGAATTGAACCCCAGTCTTTCTGGTATTTGTCCGACACAAGTCACCACTTCCCCTCCTGTGTACAAAGACTCCATTACAGTCTACCTCACTGAACATCTATTAATGCAAAATGAGCCCCACAGCCATAGTCACATTTAAAGAATGATTTAGGGATTAGGTATAGTAATGACTGACACTCACCGAGTAGCTTTTTAGCCTAATAAAATCCACAGTCAACGACATAGACTTGTCACTGTTTCGATTCAACGTCTTAATGTAATCCATTAAGTCTGCAAAGAATGTATACCCTCCTTTCAGCACGCACAGAGCCACAATATGTTGTGTTCCCATATCACGAACAATGTCTCTGGCCAAGCGCTCGGTCCTACAGGGGAAAAAGAAATGCATAACTGGTACTTGATTCGATTTAATTGTGTGAACTGATTTTAACAAGGGACACAGTCACAAGGCAGCTTTCCAAAAATGTATCTACAGTATGTCTAATGTGCAAACCAGAGGCAAGAAATAAGGAAGGAAGCAGACTTAAGAAACCCATCCGAATTTGGCAGTGGGACATGTGATCAAACAAATTTCTTTTGAGAAGTGTACATTAATTCAGTTTAATTACGGAACGTATCCATATGAATCATGACGTAAATAAGGTAAATAATTACCTCAAATATTATTTTCAATAGGATACACTACAGAAATGTCACACGTATGGAGTCTCAATTTGTTTAACAAATTGGTAGAAATGCAAAATCGGAATCACATGCGCACCCTGTGGTCATGTGGTCATGCTCATATTTCTCTTTTATAAATCTAGTCACTGAGCTGCTCAGATTCTTAAGGCATTTTAGTTTATAGTCAAACTTACCTATCTTTTATGAGACCATTGGGAATGAGAACACTGTCCAAGTCTTCTTCATAGTGTCTCGGGACACAAAAGAGACCCAGAGCATAGCCCTGGTTCCCGTCATCAATCTGTAATGTGTCGAGATATAACAATGTCTGAATCAGGAGGCAGAATTCATGTCACTGTTGTTGTCATTAACGCTACTAAAGTGCACCTTTCACTGTGTAAGCTTTTATATCTCTAATAATAATAATAATAATAATAATAATAATAATAATAATACATTCATTCATTCATCTTCTTACCCGATTATTCCCTATTTTGGGGTCACAATTGTCACATTAATGTGAAAAATGTGTTTTTGGGAAAATTTATTCATTCCGCTTGTAACCTGCTTAATCCCTAATTCGGGGTCCCAGGGGTCTGATGGAGCCTATTCCAGGGTACTGATGGACAAAAGGCAGGGGGACACCCTGCACAGGTCGCCAGTCCATTGAAGGGCTATACATGGTAGAACAACCACACACAAACTCATTTCATCAATCAACCTAACGTACATGTTTTTGAACTGTGGGAGGAAACCAGAGTACACAGGGAATCCCAGTGAAGCACAGGAAGAACATGGAAACTCTGCACAGAATTCCTTTGACTGTGAATCGCACCGCCCACTGTGCTATCATTACTTCATTCATTCATCTTTTTACTCCGTAATTCGGGGTCACAGGGGTCTACTGGTGCCTATCCCAGCACAGATAGGGCGAGAAGTGGGGGTACACCTTAAACAGGTTGCCAGTCAAATCACAAGGCACACGTAGATGAACATCCTATTGCTCCTATGGGCAATTTTAGTCACCAAGCAACAGTTTTTGGACTGTGGGAGGAAACTAGAGTACCCAGAGGAAACCCACACAAGCGCAGGGAGAACATTCAAACTCTGCACGGAAAGATCCCCAGCCTGGGAAATAAACCCAGGACCTTCTTAAAACTAATGTTATAATAATAAAGTTGAGCTATTTAGATTTATATTTATCTTTTTGTTTCTTAAGTAGAAATAGATTTTAATGAACATGAGGCTAACACATGGATTAAACATGGCTGTATGCACATCCATCCATCCCTCCATCCCTCCCTGCTGATTCATAGTCAGGGTTATGTGGATCTTCCCAGTCTATCCCAGCTTTGATCAGATGAAAAGGGGGCTAAAGACTGGACACCAAGATTTTTAGAAAGCGGATTATCTGGAATAAACCCACACAAAAGAGCATTTAAACACCTGCTGGAGATTCGAACCCTTCTTCCTGGGAAGCTGTAAGCAATTTCCCTCTCCTTCTCCTTCCATCTCTTCAGAGGCTGTAGGTTCTACCAAATCGTGCTGATTGCATTATAAGGGCATTTGTGGAATTTATTATCACAGTGAGGGTCACTAGGTAAAAAGGGGGCAAATCATATCCCTTAAAGCTAAAACTAGTCCATGACTTACAATGGCTGAAATGTGCAGCTTGATTTGCACTTTATTTGTGTTACAGGATGAGGTAACAGGTAAACAACCTCGTCTCCGGGGCAACTATTCTCCTTTCCCTCTTTTTTTTCTCTCTCAGCTTGGTTTATCCAAAATAATGAGCTGAACATGAAGCCTGAACACCAAGCATCTCTCCGGAACACTACATTTATCCCACACCGTCACCGAGCCTGAAGCCCGGTTTCCTCCCCCTCAGGAGTCGGTTACAACCGAGACACATAAGCCAAAGCTACGCGGATGATAAACTAGCCGAACACGCAGCTCACCTGTAAATAAGAGGAAGAGGAGGATGAAGAAGAAGCCATCTTCAGCAGCGTGTGGTTGAACTACACTACGGTGATAATTGTGAAGTCATGCTTATCGCTGTCTGCGCGCTCCACTCGCCTCTCGCACTTTTAAGGCTGTGACGTCAGAATCCCATTTCCTTAATAATCAGATTTCAGCGAGAGCTTCAGGGAGCGTATGGAACGCCAAAATGGACAATAAGGACAACTTTACAACAACGATTTATTCTGTATATTCATGGGCTGCTACATAATAGTTATTGTCATAATACCAGATTATTATTCCGATAGGTTTACTAAATATGTTTCATTATTAGCGTTGATATTTTTACTCGAAGATAAAAGTCATCTTGTCATAATATCTACACAAACCCAGCCATTAGGGCTGCACAAGCTAGTGCATTTTTAGTGCTGGTCCTAAACCTGGATAAATGGGGAGGGTTGTGTTAGGATGGACATCCAGTGTAAAACCTGCCAAATAAAATATGCAGATTACAAGTAAAAATTTCATACCAGATCGGTTGAGGCCCCGGTTAACAACAACCGCCACAGGTACTGTTACCCGACAGAGTACCGGTGGAAATTGGGCTACTGTTGGCCAAAGCAGGAGGAGGAGAGGAGGAAGTCGTCTACAGAGACGGCAGGTGAAGGAGAAGTGTAGGAGAGTAGAGGTTAGGGTGGGTACATTACATTTTGATACTATGACTGGTAAAGGGAGAGTTACCTGACATGATGGAGCGTAGAAAGGTGGATGTGTTGGTGTGTGTTCAGGAGACCAGGTGGAAAGGGAGTAAGGCCAGGAACATTGGTGGTGCATTTAAACTGTTTTATCATGGTGTAGACGGAAAGAGAAATGGTGCAGCTATAATCCTGAAGGTGGTGTATATTGAGTGTGGTGGAGATGAAGAAAGTTTCTGATAGGGTGATGAACATGAGGCTGGAAATTGAGGGTGTGATGGTAAATATCTTAGGTGCTTATGTGCCACAGCTAGGTTGTGAGATGGAGGAAAAGGAAACATTATGCAATTATGCAGGAAAGTATAAGGAGAAAGAGGTTGGCGAAACAGAATTTGGATCGGCAGAGAGATGAGAAAAGTAGGCAGGA
>JAOTRA010000008.1:7699718-7717130 GCA_026260255.1 Pseudolaguvia tuberculata | reverse complement strand
TTATGGGAAAGAGTAGTGGAAGCCAGGCTGAGTCACACCATGAAGTTATGGGAAAGAGTAGTGGAAGCCAGGCTGAGTCACACCATGAAGTTATGGGAAAGAGTAGTGGAAGCCAGGCTGAGGGAAGAGGTGCCCATGTGTGGTACCTGGGGTCAACAGTGCAAAGTAATGGAAAGTGTTTTATAAAAGAGTGCAGGCCGGTTGCTGTGGGTGGAGTCAGGTGTCAGGAGTGATTTGTGATTTGTCAAGTTTCCACAAGAGTACTAGTTCAAGTTTATAGGACTAGTGAGACCGGCAATGTTAAAGATGTGGAGATTTTCATTGGGAGTGATGAGGATGGACAGGATTAAAAATGAGATGTTTTGGACTGGTGGTGACCCTAAATTAGGTTAGAAGATGAATGAATAATATCCTGCGCATTGTAGATATTCTGATTCTTCTTTTTTCAGCTTCTCCCATTAAGGGTCACCACAGCGGATTGCTCTTCTCCACACTACACCGTTCTCTACATCTGACTCTTTCGCTCCAACTACCTGCATGTACCTCACCAAATCCATAAACCTCCTCCTTGATCTTCCTCTTTTCTTCCTGCCCATCACCTTCATCCTCAACATTCTTCTACCAATATACTGCATGTCCCTTCTCTGAACAAGTCCAAATCATCTCAACCTGTCCTCCCTCACCTTGTCTCCAAAACATGCACCGTCGCTCTAATAAACCCATTTAAAAACCTTGTAACTCCCAATGAAAAGCTCAACCTCTTAAATAGACTTTAAATAGTTTAATTTAAAGGTAGTGGTTATTTTCTAGCCATAGCAACCACATGGGGTCTTAAAAAAAAAAAAAAAAAAAGAAAGTTTTAGATCTATCTTTATTTTTCTTACAGATAGCAGCACATTTTACAGAAAAAGAATTGCAAGTGTATACAAATTCAGGAGTTTACCAGTTTGTAAAGCAAATGATAAATATTGTAAATATTGTTACTTCACATGGACTAAAGCAAACTGTTATCCTGATGAATTCTTAAGTATGTTATATTCACAGCAAACAAAAACCAAGAGAAAATGCATATGAAAGAAAAAACTCAAAAGACTCACACAATAACAAACTGCTACCACATGAAAGCGATTTAGGATCTCTGTTGGAAACCTCTCTCTCTCTCTCTCACACACACACACACACACACACACACACACACACACACGCACGCACACAAAGTGTATTGTTTTTATTTGCTCTGTACCTTGTTCTAGAAACACATAAGAGGCAACTAAAAGATCAACTGAAGTGGTGGAGCTGCATAGCAGTTTTGTGACGGAACGCTCAAATGCATCTTTGCATTTATATTAAATATGTTAACAAGGCAGTTAAACATGGACAAATGGATGGTGGATAAATTTGGTAAATTTTAGATTCTTTAGAAGGTAGTACTAAATACCCCAAGTGTTCCTTTAAGTTCTTTAGCAGTAAGGGAGATGGCTCTTAAAAGGCACAAAAGTACTTCCAATAAAAATAGCACAATTCAACACAAGATAAAATGTATGCATAACATACTAAAAGTCTGTTATCTTTCTTACAATGACAGACTGTGCAGAAAAGCTGATTTTGTTAAGCCACTTTCTGCTTATTATCTCACATGATAAGGCCTTTCGACCCAAAGCTTAAATAAAAAAAAGTAATTAATCCAGAAAAGTGCTGCGGTCATATTCCAATTTTTCTTTAAATTGGTTCTTATATAGATGGAGAATGAATCCTGTCTCTACTTTATGAGGTAAATCAGTTACCAGATAGTTGAAAACTAATCATCCACCTTGTCTAAAAACCTCAGATTTTCCAGGTCCAATTTAAATATTTAAGTGGTCCATGATGCACATGAAATCTGCATTCTAGCACAGTGATGGAACAGCAAAATCTCTTTCTTGACATAATGCATGAAGTACTGGGGCAATCTTTATGAAATGTACACAGTACATTTAGTAATTTTACATTTAGAAAAATACTGTATGTATGGCTCACTTAAAATGATTTTTTAAACAAACAAAAAAAAAAACCCAGACATCTTACCATAAAGAGAGCGCAAAACACCAAACTAATAGCACACAGGAAGAAATGTCACCATCACTACAGTATTCTTTGTACAGTTTGCAGGAAGTGTTCAGAATTTGGACATAAATGTTTCTACAATGATGGAAAACAATAATAATTAAAAAGGTACATATGATGAAAATTGATGTGTAGAATCAATTTGTTTCCATTAACCAATTGATTTACATTAGAACATTGCCAAAGCAAAAGGTGCTTTTCCGATTAAAAACTCTGATTATTTTAAATAAGGGGAGACTATAGAAGCAATTTATGATGATTGTAGGGCAATTGACCTCAAACTAAATTAAATTAGACAGAAAATCTCCACATCAGTGAGAACAGTGCAAACTTCTGAGAAAGTAATGAGAAAACAAAAAAAAACCATGAGCAACTCTTAATTAATCTCAGTATTAATCTCAGTCCAATCACTGATATAACCATAGTCGTTTATGTAAACAAAGTAGCACCGCTATGCTGACATGTTTAGAAACCCTGTACAACTTCAATTACAAAATTTGTCATAATAAATGAAGAAAATGATGCTTGATCAACCTTTCACAATGAAAAATCTTTCCAGTAGCTAGTGCCCAATTAAACACATCTAAAGTGTTTAATATAAAAACAGGAATTGAAGTATATGTTACATAGTACAAATATCAATTCACTCTTCATTTACTTCTAGTAAACACAAAACACACACACGCGCACACACAGACGCCCACACACACACTCAAGGGGATTAAGACCAATTGCTTGGTAAAATATGCATAAACTAACAATTAGGCTAAATATTCCATCATAACTGATTACTGCTTGGGACTTTGTGGGTAGAATACAAATAAATAAGTAACATTTGATTTCAAGGTCCAACATTAAAACGCTTGCTCTTTATTTCGTACTACATATTAAACACTATCGGTTTAAGGGCAGTCCACCAGGCCAGCTCATGTATGCATCCTACATATGCTCAGTAAGTAACAATGTACACAATGATATGCTCATGATAGGAATGACTAATGTTAGACTAACTTCTTTATAAAATAGATCACATGACAATCAAAAAATATTATTTATACAAATATATACATTAAATGTTATATTTATGAAATGGATTGGGATTAGTGAATATGCTGCATACAATCATCTAAAAAAAAGCAGTAATCGTGGCTCATTATATATAGGTTCATGTGAAAATGGAAAACACGCATGACTGGGCTAGTACAAAATAGACAACATTTAAGAAAAGACTATAAAAGGGACAAATATGGATGAGTCTGAGAACTAAAAAGCATGTAACTAACTTCAAAAAAAAATATGTAATAAAGTGCTAAACACCATCTAAAAATTCACACACTGCATGAGTCCAATAAATTACAATAAATTGACAAATGTGTTAGATAATTCATGTAAGTTTTGTTAGACAGATGAGTGAGAGGATAAGGTAGAAAAATCCGGGATTTCTTAACGTCACATATACCACAAAAATATGAAATGAAATTATGGATCACTATAATTATGGAACACTGACAACCCAATTATTTGCTTCCATACGTACCCACCTGTTACCAACTTCATAAACCATTCAACATGTGCTAAAGTTTCTTCAAGTTCCCCATGTCACTTGAGTGTATGAGCTCAGACTGATGTAAAAATGCATTTTACTGTTCCAAGAAATCCCGGGGAAGCATCTTCCCTTGTTCCTCAAACTGCTCTAGTAGTTCATCAATCTTCTCACTGAGGTTGTTGGATTGATCAAGTAAACTATGAATCTGTGCACTGGTCTGAAGCTGGTTCTGGTTGTGATCTGATGTAGGATGTCCCATAGTAACAAGTTGGTCTGGCAACTCAGAACCAGGAGGGGTTAGTAATGGACCACATTCTGGTTAACAGAACAAAAGATAGGTTTGGTGAGATTCACAAATTCCCAGACTAAACTTGTAAGGTGCATTTCATCATCATTTTATTTAAAATAGTAGCATGATCTTAATGTGGACTTACCAGTAGGGATTTCAAAAATAAATAAGCCGGTTTGTCCTGGTTGCCCAGGCTGGTTAAGGGTTCCCCCCAAAGTGGTCGGGAATAGTGAATCTGGAGCCTGTTGACTAGATGAACCCGAGGAGCCAGACAATCCTCCAACTGCCACTCCACCTGGACCACTAAAAATGGCAGTTGCTGACGCTGTCTGAGGTAATTCTTGAGTTCCTACACTATGAAGTGCAGAAATGGCTGCCTGTGGTAAGAAAATATTAACAGTGGCCTGGTCTGTGGATGGGACAGAGGCACAGCTGCTCACACTTGGGACAACCTGCATAGGTTGCTGTTCTTGAAAGAGTCCAGGCTGTGTTGTTGACATGCTTGCAGATGAGTGACAGGCAACAGAGGCATCATCTTGAAAAGACATAGGCTCTGTGGAATCTTGCGAAGACATGTTTACCACAGTGGCTTGGGGAAAAAGAATCTGTGGACTTTGGGTTGACTGTGATGGAGAGACTGTAGATTGACTTGTGGAGTTGTCTGTTGTTATATTAGCAGGGCTTGGGACCACCTGCATAGGTTGCTGTTCTTGAAAAATATTTTGTGGCAATGAGTTGCCACCCATTGGTCCCTGGTTCTGGGTACTGAAGAGAAGTGTCTGAGAGAGATCTTCAGCATTGACTGGAGTGGTACAGAACAATAAGCCAGGCTGTGGTTGCTGCTGGCTCTGGCTTTGGGATATTGTTGAAAGATTTTGGAATAGAGAGGCTTGCTGCGGTGTTGGTATTTGCGGAGACGGCGAAGACTGCTGTTCCATTACAGCAGACATTTGAGGTTGGCCCTGAAAAAGTGACACTGATTGAGTTGCTGAGGCTGAGGTTTCCATAGGTGTGAGAAAAGCTATTTGTGGTTGTTGTAGATTTTGAGAATTATTAGCTGTTATTTGGTTATGAAGCACTCCCTGTGAAATAAACAGGGTAGTTGATGGAGCCTGTTGATCAGAAGATATGTTGGTGCTTGTCAGCATTGTCACTGTGTTAGGAAATAAAGCAGATTGAACCTGGGTAGCTTTAGAAGGACCAAAGAGCCCTGTCTGGACTTCTGGTGTGTCAGTAATGGTTACATGACTCTGAAACAGCTGCTGTGGAGGAGATGTTTCGGAGGGTGGCTGCTGAAGAAAGCCTGATGTCTGAATAGTCAGCAGTCCCCCAGTCTGTTGGAACATTGATTGCTGCTGTGGTTGTGGGGGGGAATTCTGGAGAAAGCCATCAGAAGGCAGTGACAAAGCGTTATCTATCAGTGCGCTGCTTTGATGTTCAGACATTTGTTTTTGTTGTACTACAGGGAAACTTGGTGTGCACTGCATGGGTATCTGTGGCTGTAAGAGTTCGGTCTGCAACTGTTTCTGCAAGTTTTCCAAGACCTCTTGATGCTCTTGAAGTTTCTCTAGATTCTGCTGATGCTGTTGCAGTGTTCCAACCAAAGTGTTTTGCTGCTGAATGTCCCCAAGAACATTCTGATGTGACTGTTGTTGTTGTTGTTGCAAATTTCCAAGAGTTTGCTGTTGAAAATTCTCCAAGACCGTTTGTTGGTTCTGCAGATCAACTAGAGCTTTCTGATGCTGTTGCTGCAGATTCTGTAGTATATTATGTTCTTGTTGCTGCTGCTGTTGTTTTGTCAATGTGTTCTCATTGCCTCCCAGTCTTAAACTGTTCATGTTTTCTTGGACATGTTGCTGGAGATTGTCAGTCGAAGGGTTTGAGTCATAAAGCACATTAAGTTGGTGCTGTTCTTGCAACTGCCTAACAGCCCTTTCAAACTGTGCTACCTCATCCTGAGGCAAAATGGTCTGAATCTGTGGTGGTTGGGAAGGAGAAGGCCTAGATTCCATTCCCACCACCACCATTTCTGTGCCATCTGGACTGTTGTCTTCTGGGGACAACGTTTCGGGGGTTTCCCTCAAGAACTGCTGAGGGACCTGTGGGGGCACAGGTTGAAGAACTGTTGTGTCTTCTGACAAGGAGACTTGAAATGATGGTGTAGGGGCTATATCTTGTTTTTGAATCGCCGTAAGAGACTCCGGAGGTACAAACATTGTGTTAACTGACTGTTGAGAGTCAACAGATGTACAAGGCACAGGGCTAGGAAATGATTTGCTACTTGTAGGAAGGATGGTGGTAATTTCCAGGATCTGTTGGTCTGAATTAAGAACCTCTGCAGGCTGCATAAATTACAACAATAAAAGGTTGAAATATTGATCAATTTTATCACAAAAATGTAACCGTAACAGTAATGTACAGTTTACCTTAAACATGTTAGGTGTTGCAGGGTTTGTAGAGATTTCCATTGGAGTTACTTCTTCCCTTTTGACTATGGAGATCATTGGGGATATTAAGGTACTGTTAAGACTGCCGCTGCCAGTTTGCATTGCTGGAAAAAAAAAAATATTTGTAAAAATTAAAAACGAATCAGTAAACTACTGATTAAACCAAAAAACTATCATGTCTTCAAATCTCACACCATTTATCTGCTCGTCAAAAGTGCAAGGCTTTGTAGTTACTGACAACTCTGACTTCACAGGAACATCAACGTTTTCTGCAAGATAAAAAAATTATTACTGACATGATCATAATTAAAAAATATGCTACGATAATAGGAAACCTATTTAAAAAAATTATGCGTGCAAATACATTTAGGAATATTTTTTGGATCACATCTGGATATATCCTTAACAAAAATGCTGTTGCAATAAAAAGAAAATTTCCCTGGGAAAGTGCCATGAGTATAGCATGGGTCTCGTTCTGGTGATACAACTAATCCATTTGTAGCCGCTATATAACTAATATAACATATATAAAAAGCATATGTACATTCTCCAGGTTTTACATTCACCAAATTTACTCTTGACAAACCTGTCAGAGGTGTATAGGTGAACGACTGCAGTTCATGTGTTCTTCCTGCATTTGTTAACACAGAAATTCCAACAGACACTGGTGAGGTCACTGTCTGGTCACTATAAGGAGGAACCTTTACCACTAGGTGATTCTAAAAATAAGAAAAGAATATTAATGAACATGGATCAATGCATATTGTGTTATTAAGGGCATTTGCACCTACTTGATGGAAAAGTTCCATGTCAATCTCTGCTTCAGCCTGCCATGCGCCATCATCTGTTTAATGTTCATATTTTAATACAAAAAAAAGTTAGTTATAAATAAGCTTTCTCAAACCAGTCATCTTTTCTTGAACTTATAAATGAATGCCTGGTACCTGTGGAAATTTCCTGAAAAATAACTTTTGTTCCCTTAAGAAAGTTCTTGCCAATAATAAAGACCTCCTCGCCTCCAGTTACTGAGCAGCTATGAAGACTCTTTTTGAGAATTTCAGGCACTCCAGCAGGTTGAGCTATTCAAGGAAGGAAACGTCATGATAACAACCATACACTAGTTTTTGTTTTGTAGATAATATAAAGGTAAATAATCTTTAAGCATTCAAAAAAAAGACTTATTTTACTTACTGCAGAGGATTGGTGAAGAAAGGGTTTGCAGGATGAGCAACGAACCATCTGGTCTGGGGATGTTAACTCTAAATGCTAAACGAGCCCGGGTACTTTTCTTTTTAGAGCCAGCTACTCCTATTCTGGCCTCAACGTCTGCGTTTCGTAATTTTAGTATTCCAACACAGTCCACTCTGCAAATGTACAAATGTAACTTGATTTTGTTTCAGTACCGCAATATTTATATATATATATATATATAAAAAAAGCACCACAAAAGCTATCCCAGAATAAAAATAAAGCGAGAAAATTCTTACGCTAAAGTCATGGAACTGCTCGGTTCAAAGTTTACTTCGATAACCGTGGTCCCTTCAATGTCCACCTCTTTACAAGCTGTTGTGTTACGTCCAGTCACTCTACAAGCTTGATAGAAGCCATGAGGTTTTACACGCCCAGCATCGTTAGCCACAAACACTTGGAGAACTACAGGTTCATTCACACCTTCTAACTAAAAAACAAAAAAACATTTACCCGTGAACACGTGCATTTAGTTTAAACTAAGGATTTTTGCGTTAGTACACAGAAAGCAAAAAAATTACTTCTTACTTTCACAGTAGGGAATCCTTGTTGAGTGCGGTCTTTGACAGATCCTCTGCTGCCTTCTGTAAGGTATCGTGCTCTGTGTTGTGTTTCAGGTTGTACTAGAATCTTTAGTTCTTTGCCCTCACTCTTTTGTGGATACTGTGTTGAAAGAATTCCACCTTTTTGATTGCCAGACACTTCCAGAGGGCTACAGAAAAAGAATTAATTCTTAATATATTATAATGTATAATAAAATAAACACACATTCCCTAAATCTTCCCATTGCAGGGCCACACAAACCACACACACTCACCATTATGGACAATACTAGTCACCAATCAACCTAATGTACATGCTTTCTGTTACTTGGGGTAGGAGGAAACCAGAATACCAGCAGGCAACCCGCACAAACACAGGGAGAAAAAGCTAACTCCATACAGAAAGACCCCTTGCCTAGGAATCAAACCCGGGACCTTCCTGCTCTGAGGCGACCATGCTGACCACTACACCACCATGCAGCCCATATTTAACACATGTCTACTTTTATTCAATGAAGAAACTATAAACGACTCTACTATAGTAACATATAGCAGCATATGTACCTGAACAATACTGTATGTTCATGGAAGCAATCTACTCCAAAAGTTGGAACTTCTACTGAGATACAAAAGTAACAAACATGTATTCTTTATTCTAAACAACTACAGCTCCTCTGCTGATTTTGAATATTTGTTTACTGACAGTAATTATCAGTCTATTGTTATAAAATGCAGAGTTTTTTTTTTATCAGTAATACATTCAGTATTACTGTAGTAAAACCAAAATATTAAAAAATGCATTTTCTTTGATTGATGTGTTATCTATCTATCTATCTATCTATCTATCTATCTATCTATCTATCTATCTATCTATCAATACGATTTCTGACTCTCTCTCAGGGGGACACACTCAAGGGGTTCCAGCCAATATCTCATTTTGTGGAATTATAATGATCATGAGAATGGTGAGGAAATTACACAGAGGGATTTTGTCAGTTATCTCAAATAATGGTGGAATCTTTAGATACTTTACTGTTCGATCATTTGAAAATTCTATAAATCACTAAAAATTAAATATTTGTTAACACACACCAATGTGAAGGTCTGAAATCCTGGAATGCCCACAAGGCCCATCTGCTCAACAAATGTACAGGCCCATCTCAAGTTTGCAGATAATTCAGGAAAAGCGAGTCAGACGAGATCAACGCAACTCTTTGTGTTTGGAGAAGGAGAAATACTACTTGTGACCCAAAAAAAAAAAAAGAAGATTATCCTCACTCTCCAACAGGTGAAAACATTATGCTTCGAGTGTGTTTTTTACTGTGAAAATCCTGAGCAAGAACATCCTTCCCCCAGCCAGGGAATTGAAATTGGGTATTCTAGCCTGACAGTGACCCAAAACATACAGCCAAGGCAACCGAGGAGGGGCTAAGAAAGAAGAACAATAATCTCCATTTGGTCTCCAAACCAATAATCCCAAAAACCTGTGGTAGGAGCTAACGGTTCTAGTTGCCAAACCTCAGTTTCAAAACCTTAATGACTTGAATAGGATCTGTAAAGAGGATCCTGTTCAAGTTATTTTTCCTATAAAGTAGTAAATCTAATTTTATTCATTAATATACAAATAAATGTATAACCTTTTTGTTATCTTGACTGTTTTTGTTGTTATTCTGTTTTACTGTTAAAATAAACCTACCAAACAATTAAACATGGATCATTTCCTTGTCCATTGGCAAACATACAAAACCAGCAGGGGACCAAATTATTCTCTCCCTCACT
This sequence comes from Pseudolaguvia tuberculata, assembly GCA_026260255.1. NCBI lineage: Eukaryota > Metazoa > Chordata > Actinopteri > Siluriformes > Sisoridae > Pseudolaguvia > Pseudolaguvia tuberculata. Next base: position 7,707,176 of record JAOTRA010000008.1, on the reverse strand, counting down.
GTAATATATGTTTCCCATGTATGAAAATGTTGGTACAAAGATGGGTATACAGAATCATTGATGATCTTTTTGTCCATGATTTACATTAGTGTTAATATCTAAGTGCAATGCTTCACAAAACCCACCGTTTGGATCACATTACCGTTTCTGAGTCATGGATCGAATCATTTTTGGACTGGCAAAAAGGGTGAAGCAATAATATATTTTGTATTTATTACAAGAAAACTTAAATTTTAACAAAAAAAATCAAATCAAATATGGTTTTAGCAAAGAAAAAAAATTATTAATTAATTACCAACTTAATACAAATTTGGAGACCTGAAAATTATAGGACTAAAACCTATAATGACATTTTTAAAAACATGCTGTGGATAACAGCTTTTTGATCGAAACTCAAGTGGACAGTTTCGCTCCTGTCACTGAATTTACATTAGAGGTCATGAAGATATTTCTCTTGTGCCACTTTAACCTCCACTCTGGGCGTGTCGATAGCATCGGCGCATTTCCCCCTCAGCGATAAAGTTCCTGACAAATATAGTTAACGATTGAGCCCATAAATCCAAAATTCCCTTAAATATGTAATTTTACACAGTATACAAATCACAAGTACATTGCCAGTACATAGCCCTCCCCACTCATTTAGTTCAACTGGCTTCTGTGGTATCTTATCTTGTGCTTTTTACAGAAAAGTTGACTCACCTTGCTTTAAGGCTTCCTTTTCCTTCAGAGCCAAGTTGTGAAAGTACAAAGTGTGGAGCTTTAGCACTGTCAGCATCAAACACATCCATGGTCGATTCATCTCTAGTCACGGGCTTTTGGCCTGGCCTTTGACGAGTTGTTCGCTTGCAGGATTTACGGGGAACCTCAGTGTTGTCATTATATGAACTGCTGCTCAACATGCTAAAGTTTGATACAGAGTCGTCCATCCAGATGCTTCCACTCTGCTCAGAGTCTGGGTTAAGCGCTACCTCATCCTGGCAGGACATGCGACTGTTGTCTAACAGGTCTTCTGGGGGTGGTGAGATGTTAAGCACCGTGCGTCGCTTTGAGGGTGTCATCTGGCTCTGATGGGAAGCTGCTCCAACACCATCATTCCCAGAAGCCAAACCAGGCTCTGCTCCCAGTATCTCGACAGGGAGACAGTGGAGCCTGGAAGACTCTGGAGCAGAAGTAGCGGTGTGCAAACTGGGACAGGAAGAAGCACTGCTTTGTCCTCCAGAGGAGGATGAGACAACACAGGCGGTGGCTGCATCTGTAGTGTGCACAATGCAGAGAGTTAATAATGCTTGTTACTACAAAACTGGCTAGCAGTCCCGATCAAGCAATTAAAGTGGTCAATGATTTCACCCTAACTTTTTTCAGGCCAATTTTTCTGAATTAAAAACATAGCTATAAAGCAGGCCAATCATTTTAAAGTCTTTCTAGCCATCAGTAAATACAAGTTTGTAAAATATTTGTCATTCTATCATTAAGGCATGGAATTCTACAACAAATTACAGTCTATGGCCTATTAGTTAAAAAGGTTAAATGGAGTGCCATGTAAACATGTGTATAACTGTTCGCATAACTAACCACTAAACTGATCTATACAGCCTATCAACACGAAGAGGTTCCAATTATAACATCTGCAATAATCAGATGTCAGATAATGCATGCCAATTGGAGGATTTGGTTGGGACTGAGCATAGCCATGGAGACAGAATAAACAAGCTTCTGACCTACGAAGCAGAGAACTGCAGACCATTTTTTAAGCAGACTCTCCCTGTTTCAGAGGGAACTCCCTGGAATAAAAACGACAAATGACAGCAAAAGAGCAGTAAGTGCTGGTCAATGGTCAGCCAATGTCAATATCAGCAGATTCTGGTCAATGAGTCATTTTGTGCACAAATTAACGCTCATGATAACCAGAGCACATGGTACCAAAAACAAATTTTGGGAAAAGAAAAAAATTAACAGAGCCAGCATTAAATTTTGACTGTCTTATTATTATCACTCGCACATTACACTCTGATTCACCATCTTGTATTTGGAAGACCAAAAATTAATTGCCCCCAAATAGATACTTATATGCACAGCCCCATTTTATGCTTACATTCCTGTCAAAGCAGAAAGCAGCTGAGCAGGAACAGGAACAACCCTCCACCACTGCATGGACTAATTTATCAGTGTGTTATTTAAGAAATTAGAGCAGAAGAGAATATTTAATAATGGATCTTGGAAAAAAAAAATCTTAAATTTCTTATAATTAGTCTTCTGATGTCATCTTAACTAGAACATGGATTTAGTGGGCACATGCCAGAATGTGGTCCAGGCAAAAACCAGAATACATACAACTCCTGCTCACTAAGAGCAATAACAGGAAATACTTTAAACATTTTAGTGGGTTTTTTGGAGTGAGTCTACTCACACCGGTTACACTGAAAACAGTATATTAACATATTTCCACCAAAAACAAGTAAAAAGTAACTTTGAGAACAAATAAACGGTATGCAGATAAATAAACATGTAAAAAAATGTCCAAAAAAATGTTACAAAAGAACTTTGAAGGATTAAATCAAAGCCACAGAAGAAAGCCAGACGTGGAAGAGGTCTGCATGCATGTTAATAATTCTGATAAAACGTGAGCGAATGAAATAAAGTTGATTAGAAGGAGGAAAGATTGAGAGAAAAAAATCTAGCCTTTTTAGGTTAACAAAAGAAAGGTGGTAGTAGGAAAAAATGATTATGGAAAATAGGGCTTACCTGAAGCCACAGCGGCAGAGGGAAGAGGACCAGCCTCCCCACCACTCTTCTGGCTCATCGTGCAGCTGTGCTGTGAGGCTAGAGGAAGCTGAAGTTCTTTAGGCAGGAGATCATACACTGACTCTGGAATATGCAAAATATGGACTTGAGCAAGCACATGAGTGTGTGTCGGGAATTATACTAGTGTATAAAATAAATAACCATATTTATTGCATGGTCTTTTCTAATGTCAGAGCAATGCAGCAGGTTCAAATCACAAACGCCAAAAATGCCAAAAATGTGATCCGGTTTATCCAGCTTTGAGAAAGCAACATACGTTTACTAGTCAACTATCTATGGTTAGAAAGCTAGCAGGAGCTCGCAAATACTCTTAAGGTAAGTATCAACATTTCCCATTTAATTTAGCTTACCCTCTGAAAGTGAGGTCTCACATACATGCCCACACCACACACAGTCCCCCTATGGTCCAAACTATAAAAGGAGTCTAGACAAAAATATTAATCAGATAGAAAACTCACTCCACAAAGCTTCTGAAGATGTGCTGTGGTATCTCACACCAAGTTGGCAGTAGTAAATCCTGTACTTTGTGAAGTAAGGCCACAGAGATGTTTGTTTAGTACATGCCACAGATGCTTGGGTCTTACAAAGCAAGTCAACATTTGTGGCAAAAAGCATTTACTCTGTCAAACTAGCGGTAGGGAATATTGTATCCAGAAAAAGTAGCCAGGAGGATTATCTTTCTCCCATACTGTCTGCTGGTGCTAGATCTTCCCCTACGCAGATGCACCATGGTTTAGTTCATTCTTTTTCCCTTGCTTATTCTTTAGTCTTTATTAATTCTGTTTTGTTCATTTTAGCACCATGGTTCTGGAAAAAGGTTTTATTGTGTACTGCATCTGCTATAAACAGTCAAAATGCCAATAAAGCCTCTTGAACTTCTTGTTCTCATGTCAGAGCTTTAGAGAAGTGGTGGATCAGAGGCAGAATGGACTCTCTGACTGGTCCGCAACTAATCAGCTCTAATACACAGATGCCTTTAAAGTTTTCAGCAATCTGTTCTACAGTAACTTATCTACGAGCACAGACCAGATAAACCAGTCTTTTCACACTACCTGCATAAAAATCAATGTTTTGACTGAACGGTATATATGCAATACAAATTAACAGCAGCAAATGATTTTTATTTGTCTATGCAGCAAAATACTTGTTTAACAGCAACATAAATGTAGAATAGCTATAGAGAAGATCAGATAAAATCTATTAAACTTTAATCACTTAACTCACCGTTATAATAGAACAATGTCTCTATTATGGTAAACAGGTGTGTCCACCAAAGATTCGGTCCCTGTGAGATTCAGACATACAAGGTTGCTGGTCTTTGTAGAGGGTTGGCAGAAAGTGGGTTTCCAATAATAAATATTCCCTATTTACATCAACATAGTCAATTATTCTTTAATGAGAACAGTTCATCAGCCATTGTTTAATTAATACACTCATTATCCCTGAGCCAGACCTGGGAACAGTAGAAATATGCCAGTCCATTTCTTAGAATCATTTACACACTTTTTAATACATTCAATCATGATGTAGTTTAGGCCCTGATAACATCTGGCATCAACATGTATCCTGAGACTAATATTACGTGGACAATGGAGACCTACACCTCTCATCTATCTCACACCAGTCAACAAAAGAAGATATAAAAAGCATCTGCTGTTAGGAAATAATCCACATTTCATTAGTCTACCAGCTAATGGGAAAGTCTACTTTTAGCTCCTTAGCATAGCAACAGTGAGTCTCACAATGATCATATGTAGAATAATTTCAATCTCTGCAGATCAAAAAATTAAAATTGCTTTTGTTAACAGTGCAAATGTAATATGGGTCCCCTGATCACCTTTGCATGAGGTTTAGGTGATCTGATTTTAATGCATCCTCAAAACTGTTCACACCTACTGCTGTCCCTACATTTTTGAAATGTGACTGAAAACTGATCAATTGATGGAGAAACAGTCAAATCAAGTGAAAGAAACCTCACAGTCGGTAAGCGAAGCTTAGGATGGTAATCAGTAGCTGCAAGGCAGTGATAAATGAGTTCCACTGTGCAACAGTGACTGCCTGTAGCGCTGAAGCTAAGAAAGGAGTTGTTCCATAAGATGCCCATTATATGATTCTTAACTTCCAGACAAATAAATGTTTTTGCTTATGTCATCCCCTGATAAGAAGTAAATTCACCTGGTTTATGCTTTAAACGATAAAAAGCATTTTAAAAGAAGAGGGTCTACCTGCTACTTTCATTTATATTCTCAGACTGGATATTTCATTTCCTTTCCCTTCAGTAATTATGCACTTTTATTGAATGTAAAGGATTAGACTAGACTTTTCCAACACTTCCTTTATGTAGTCCAGTCATACACTGAAATGCACTCAAGCTGACAAATTCAGCAAGGTAGAAAAGAAGGCTATAGAAGAAACAATGACACTTCCTTTAATAACTAGATGCCTGCAGTGAGCTTTGTAAACTCTAAATGATTTATGGAACCAAATTAAGATGTACAGTCAGAAATTCAGCAATCAGAAGCTATTATAGACTGTATGTGCCACATGGAACAGCTGGTGTATATAGACAACTGTTGGTAGTTAAAATGCTTCACGGTCTCTGGGTTTGGGCATAAAATTGGTTTGGAGTTTAATTGCTTGTAGAGGTTTGTCAGTGGGTTTCCTCCCACCTTTCAAAATCCCTGCATGAGGTGTGTGTGCACATTGTGCCCTGCAATAGAGCCAACATGGACTTAACAACGTTCAAGCAGTTAAATTAACAGAAATATAACACCATCATATACTACTTTAACAGGTAGTAAGATTCATTCAGCTTTTTATTTATTAGCACTGTGAACATACCTCATTACATCACAAACAACAAGTCAGCTGCTTTATACAGGCCGATGATCCAAAAACCCAGGTCTTCAAACACATAGTATAATACTATATACGCAAAGTCAATGTGTGTCCTCAAACGTTTCCTGAATGTTTCTTAATTCTAGAATTCCACTACTGACCTGCTCACCAGATTCTCAACAAAAGCACCCAGCTCCAGATCCTCCTAGGACAAAAGTTTACCTTCTTCTCCTGCCTGCATTCAACACTGGCACATAAAGCACTCTGCCAACTCTTATAATCTTACTCTCATTATACCTGGCCCCCTGTGTGGTTCCCGTGACAAATTAATTAGGCAAGTAGAAAACAGAAAATAAATAATCTGCTAGAGTTAACACTTTAGTTGCACTTAACTTGCAAACCTTCTTTACTACTCAAACAATAATGGCCAACATTTTACAGCTTACTTGGGACCAGAGGTGCTAGACTGTATTGACACCAGACCAACTACAGCATAAATACAGTCCATCTAAATGTGTTCAAACTGGATTGAACAAACACAGCCCAATGCATTTTTCGGTCAAGATCAAAAAAAGCCCAGATGAGTGGGAATGTGGGGGAAAACAGGCATTTGATTTAAGAAAGTGGGAAAATCAGGCATTTGATTTAAGAAATGAGAAATTATTAGAAAAGTTTCTTAATCCACTGGGTTGATCAACTTTATGGGAGGTGTACACACACTGCTAACACACATTTCAGTTCAAACAACTTGTAAAATTGCATGCATCCAATAAGCCCTTCTAAACTACTTGGCTACTTTATTATTTGTAGCCAAAATAGATTTCATTTAGGTCCACACGAAATGGCTTAATGATTTTATACTACCCGTCAGTGGATTACTATAGAAAACTGAAAGTCAGACTGTCAGAAAGCTCTGTTCCTCTGTTCTCCTGTTTACATAGCACCCAGCAACTTTTAAGATCTGCCACACCTCAACCAAATCTGAACAACCCTAAACCACATTTGTGTGTGCCTTCTGCAAACGGTCTACTTTGTTCATTATTTCTTCATTAAAATTTGGCGATCCAAACACTGCTTCAGCAAGTCAATATACCTGTGCAGTCATGGTATGCTATGGTTGGGACAGCAAGTCAGCAAGAAACCAACAAATAATACCAACGTGTTCTCCTAGAAATAATACCAACCACAATTCAAATTTAATATCAATTCCCGCACTTGGTTGACACCCTTATCCACAGTAATAACATTCATCTTTGTTTTTCATTCATCTGAGCAGATGAAGGTAAGAAGCTTTGCTCATGGCCCAGTAGCGGCAGCTTGGTTTGTGCTGAAATTTGAACCCACAATCTTTCGATTAGAAGTTCACCTGGTAGTGATTATGGTATTGGATATGGTATTGGATTTGATTTCGGTTTGATTCCCAGTACCACCATTTCAAAAAGAAGCGCAAAAGTGGGAACCTACCCAATAGGAGTTATTCAACAAGCCTAAGAGCAGCCTTAGTCTGGGTGCTGTCACAAAAACAGGCATTTGATTTAAAAAAAGTTTTTAATCCACTGCGTATATCTTTATAATTATTCGGGGTGGGTGTAAACACCATGACTTTGTGTATCCAAAATCTGGGTTTGATTTCCAGCACCACCATTTGACCACTGCTGGGGCCCATAAACAGCAAGATTTTGTTAATGTTATGTAATTATTTTATATAGATGTTTTAGAACTATTTACAGGTGTTTTTCTCCTATTTAACACACACACACACACACACACACACACACACACACACACACACACACACACACACACACACACACACAC
>JAOTRA010000008.1:7643983-7678959 GCA_026260255.1 Pseudolaguvia tuberculata | reverse complement strand
GAGGGACATGCAGTATATTGGTAGGAGAATGCTGAGGATGGAGGTCCCGGGTAGGAGGAAAAGAGGAAGACCAAAGATGAGGTTTAAGGATGTGGTGTGGGAAGATATGCAGGTAGTTGGGGTGAAAGCGGCAGATGTAGCGGACAGGGTAGGATGGAGAAGAGTGATCTGCTGTGGCGACCCCTAACGGGAGCAGCCGAAAGGAGAAGAAGAACAGAATAAACCTTTAGAATTTTCTTTTCAGCTAAAGAATAATGGGGAAATCTGATTTAATGCGCTATGTGAGTTAAAATCAAGACATTATGAAACGGGGAAAAAATAAAGGCTACATTAACAGGTGTAGTAGAGGTTTCTGCTATTGCTTTATAATGGCACTGATCAACAATTCTTAATCTGCTTCTCTATTACTGTCTCCTTCATCAGAATATTCCACAGCGACTCTGACTTTCCTTTTACATGCATCCTTTGATCCCTTTTATCTGAGTAAAATTCCTTGTCATAACAGCAGCTAACAAAACAGTATATTAAACACTGTTTTGAACTTTTGCACAGACAAACTAATTCCTCTCCTATTTACCAATGTTAAATACTACTTGGCTTGGGATTAAGAAAGGTAAAAACTAAATCAGTAAAATAGTATTATGTTTTACTATTGCAGGAAGAGTGGGAAATCGTTTTAATAAGGAAGCCATCTGGACCAGGGTAGTAAAGAGACAAGCAAGCATAATCACATACACACACCCACAGGCCAATAAAAACGATTAAGTAAGCAATAAATGAATGAGAAAGACAGGGATAGGAATATTGCAGAAAACTTGAGAAATCACAGCATTGTTAATTTGACTTTAGAACTCAAGCTATCTGTCACTTCACAGGTACTGATCTTTCATTACTAAGGCAGGAACCAGTGTGTGTATATATATATATATATACTCTTCTTTTATATAAAAGAGTAATTTATGTCTTAACAAATATCATGTATATATCTGTGTATATGTTGCCGGAAAGCTGGAAGCACACAGTTGTCTTTATGTGGTAAAGTATCATCATATCATATCCATAACTAACATAGTGTCTGATCTCAAAGATTATTCAAATTATATTATGACAGAATGAACACAAATCCACACTTTTACAATCTATTGAAAAGTCTTTTCAGAGGTGGGCAGATTATTATAGGATTAATAGATCGGATTAAATCTGGAAGTGGATTGTGGAATATTTTGCCAATGTGGTGTATTTTAACTCTAAAGGATGCAAAGGATACCAGTAGACCTCGGTACACTGTTCTATGTCTTTTTTTTTATCGCTAGTTTTAACATTTGTATAATAATAATAATAATAATAATCACGTACATGCACACTATATTGGCAAAGGTTTGCGGTCACAAATGCATACGATTGTAAACATCTTATTCCAAATTTATTCCAATTATGATTAATATTCTATTGGATGAAGCTCCAGTCTTCTAGTAAGACCTACCAGCCCAATGTTCTGCTTCAATGTGAGATACCTCTTCATTCAGCTCCAACAGTATTAGTGAGATCAGATACTAATGTCAGGTAAGGAGGTCTGGGGTGCAGTCGCCCTTCTAGTTTATCCTAAAGGGGTTCAGTGGTGATCTTAACACAGCCTGTGATAATGGAGTCATTGTCATGCTGGGACAGTGTTGAAGTCTCTCAGTTCCAACAAGTCCGGTTAGAGAGCAACCATACATGACTGTGATGGTCAGGTGACCACATACGTTTGGCAATCTCGTGTATATACTGTATTGCCACTACTATATTTTCCAGACTATAATAAAACAATCAAAATCCTTTACATTTCTTAAAAATCGATAATGTTCCTTATAATCCAATGCACCTTATATATTAATTCTAGTTGTGCTTACTGACCTTGCACCGATTTTATGTGGTACAAGGTTCTCTAAAATCAGTCAAAATGTTTTAGTACAACTTTTGTGAACAAGGCTAAACGCAGCTGTCGCTCGATCAAGCTTGCAGACTCTCAACTTCCTGGTATATCCCTGGTTCAGTCCAAATGGTGCAGTCCTGGGCTCACTCCCGGCGTAGTCCTGGTGAAATCTGTATGTGGCGCAAAAGTTTGGCATCTCAATCGATATGATATTGTACTTCTTAAAAAATATACCTGTTCATTGATAAAGCGCCTTATAATCCGGTGCGCCATAAAGTCCAGAAAATCCGGCCTATATAATGAAGAAAGAAAAATTGAGAGCACAAAATGTCTTCTCTTTAGTCCCATCTTGTGGACACTGAGCACACCAAGCGCACAGAGACCCTTACAAACACAGTTTATTAATGTGGTGTGACAACCCACATTTATCAGTCATAATTGCATCAAATAATTGTATTCCTTTAGGTTTTATAACATTCAAATAATATCTGCAGTCTTTCCTACATGCTGTAATGTACCTGCAGATATTAACTGTGTGCGTGCGCGTGCGTGCGCGTGCGTATGCGTGCGTATGCGTGCGTGTGTCACTCTGACTGTTTAAGTTACATCCTTCATGTGTTTTTTTTTTTTTGCCAGATTAAAGCACACAAATTGAATCCAAAACTCCATCCAAAACTCCATGCTACTAAATCCACTATTACTCATGTCCTAAATAATGAACCTTTTATATTTCTCTATGGAATTTAGTAGGGAGGTATGCGGGTTTGGACGCAATCTGAACACTTTCCAGATGTACAGAGCCGTGTCTCTGACTGGGCTTTCCTTCCTCTGAAAGTAAGCTAAATATAACACTTTGAGGGGCTTAAAGTCCAGAGCTGTGGACACACTCCTCATACCCAAACAGGACAGGACAGAAGAGAAGAGGAGAGGAGAGGAGAAAAAGAGGTTCTGCATCTTAAACACAGAGTTTATTCCTGTCAGGATGTACAGCGGTGGACTATTCATCATCCTTTTTTTCACATGCCAGATGTTTGTAGCACAGAGTCAGGTAGGATCAAGCTCAGTATATCACTCATTTAGTGACATGTATGAATCCATTTCATTGCACTGTTGAAAATTTACTTTAGAGTTACCACTTTAGAGTTGTTTTCCTATAATCCAATGCAGCCATAGAATTTTTGCATGGAATTATTCAATTAAGTCATTATTATAAATATTAAAAAACGGTATTTGTGTTTTGTTAGGAAAATATAGAATAAATATTATTACATATTAACCAAACTTTTTTATAACTAACTATGCAGAACAAGTATTTCCCTGATTGGTTATAGGTTTTGGCACTGCTTTGGAGTCTTACAGCATCCTAACAAATTCACTCTGAAAAAAAGACCCCACCACAGCCACCATCCCCACCACCACCACCACCAACTTATACAGAACATGTCGAATTTGATCTAAGATTAGCTAAAGAAAGCAATGCTGGCATGTATATTTAATAGCTGTATTGGTAGCACACTGTCTACCTCCTGATAGTCTTTTGCACAATAATCATTCATTCTCTGCTGAATTTGCACAACATGTAGATGTAACACACACACTTATTTATTTATATTCTGACTATTTACTCTTATTCACGTGCCCTTTTATTTCTTTTTTTTTTACCTTCAAATTATTCTGTAACTCTACTTCTGGCATTCAGCGTGGAAGCAAAGTAAGCAAAGAATTTCAATGTACAAAGAAAGTTGTTTACTTTACTGTACACATGACAATACATGCTTTGAACCTTTTATGAACCTGAATACATTATGGAGATTTAGAAATGGAGATGGAAGAACAAAAACAGAGTCTGAAGCAGTAATATAAAAAACCCCACATATTATTCATAGACTCATTAGAATAGAAACATTACTACAGATATTATCTCACATGTGTAATCACTTGAGAAGCTTTTACAGCGGTAACATTTTTGGTACTGCAAATGTACTTCAAAAAGTGAGCAGAAGGTTTGTGTTAAATCAACAATATGAACTCTAAAACTGGAACTGCGCAGGAATGTGTGAGCAAGCAGGAGGTCCAGAGCGCTCTGAGACATGTCCATAAGCTGCTCTCAGCGCACGAGTCAAACTTTTTACAGAGCATACGCAGCCTGCGTAAGAAACTTAACCTGCTTCACAACAACACGGTCAAACAAAGCAGCAACATCAGCACGAGCGAGAACAGCACACGTGAGTACGACAACAAATACCTTACCCTACACAGCGACACAATATTAGACAAAACTTACTCCACACAGGGTCATTGGATGGCTAGCAGTTGACAGTTACAGTTACAATTAAGCATTTAGCAGACACGCCTTTTATCCAGAGCGACTTACAACTGAGCAATTCGGGGTTAAGGGTCTTGCTCAGGGACCCACAATGGTGACTTGGTGGTGCTGGGCATCGAATCTTGGTCTTTCTGGTTTTAGTCCAACACCTTAACCACCAAGCCACCACTTCCCAGTTCACTAACCATTCTTCCACTTGGAATAGTTTTCCAAAAAGAAAACACACAATTAGTGCAGTCCACAGTTGTTTGTGGGGATTTTTAATCACAATTAATTTTCCAACATAAATAGAATAGAAATGTTTGGTAGTCTTGAGAACAAGAAATGTAAGTCTGAAAAGAAAGTGAGGATGATTTTTGGCTTCATATACCTTTCAATATAATGATCTCTTTGCCAAATGTTTTCATGGTTCTCAAGAGTTTTAGTTGGAACAACAAAGTGAAAAACACCATAAAGTGTAGGACAAGCCATAAAGTGTATTATTGAAACAGTATGAATGAACATTCCTTTCTCTCAATTCATCCCACTATAAACTTTTTTTTGCACTGTCCTTTACCCAACAGCATTATGCCTGCCTCCAAATCCTCCAGCCAATGGCAGGATGCTGGGCCAAGTCTTTAAAGTAGGCCATGAAGTTCACTTCCTGTGCAACCATGGATTCCAGCTGTCTGGGCCAGAGACTAGGGAGTGTCTGGATTCCCTCGGATGGAGTGGACATGAGCCAACCTGCCAGAGTACTTAAATGATAATCCATTATTTTACAAACCCCATATCCAGTTACTGTGTCTGTAGAAAAACAAAAACATCTCAAATATTTTTTGCATTGAGAAAAGAGGTAAAAGGCCTGAAATATATTTATGATGGAAGGAAGAATTCTTTACTGAAAGTCATGGAAGATTGAGATGTTACTTGGTTAATGATAAGGATCTGATTACTCTTGGACACTAGAGTAAATATGGAAATATAAACTATATTACCAAATATTTCTGGACACCTGACCACCAAATACATATCTGGTTCCTCTCTGAAATGTTGCTAGAAATCTGGAAGCCCAGAGTTAGTCTAAAATGTTTTTGTAGGTTGTAGCATTACATTATTCATTCAGTGGAACTGAAAGGCTCTAACGCTGTTCCAGCATGACAATGACCCTGAGTACAAAACCCCTGACCTCCATTATCACATGCTGGGTTATTATTAGAGTGAAAAAACTACCAGTCCTGATTTTACCACCTCTGAACACCTTTATTATCACAGGCTGTGTTAAGATCACCACTGAACCCCTTTGGGATGAACTGGTAGGGCGAGTACACCCCAGACCTCCTTACCTGACATTAGTAATCTGATCTCACTCATACTGTTCATTCAAGCATAACATTGGACTGGAAGGTCTTACTAGAAGGTCTTGCTTCATCCAATAACAAAAATATTAATCAATCTGGTAGAAGATGTTGAAAACTTTTGCCTATATAGTGTACACCCTATGATGTCAGGAGCTCATGCAGAGGCATGCATAAGCCTAATTAGACAACCTGGGTTTCGAGGTTTAAGGAACTTAGTATACTGGACTATTCAGAACATAACTTTGAGTTTGGGTAACATCGAAAAGTGCATGTGGCAAGGCCCAACTCGTGGCAGAGCAAATGTCCTCCAAGGCCTCCATTTAAACAAAGACCAGGAAGCTCTGAAGCCCCCTGGAGACTGTACTCCATTGGATGCATAAGACAAAGAGATATTGTGGCTTCTATAAGCCAGCGCACGTAGCGTTGCTTTGATACTGGACTCCTTTTGGTTCAGCGAGCCAATGAAATGAAAAGCTGGTTACTTTTTTCGAAAGAGTTTGAAAGGTTCTGTGTTGGTAACCTCGCAGAGCCCGAAACAGAACATAGGGCAATTAGTCTGTCCTACTCTGCTGAGAAGATGTGGCTGTAAAGCAGAGAGATCTATTACTTCACACATGAAAGCTGGACAGTAAAGGCTGGGTTAGGCCACTCAGAAATTTTAGTGCACGAGTGATGAGCAAAGATTATGTGCAAATGATTGACACGTTTGGCTGATGTCAAAGCCAGCAGCAGAGCAACAGCTGTTTTGGGGACCATTCCTACTTGACTTTACAAAGTGCTTGTTTATGTGCACTCCAGAGGCAAGAACAACACATTCTGCACTGTCCAACCTCTGACATGCAGGACGAGGTGAAGAGATTGTCTCATAAAGCTAAAGCCAAGAAAGTCTACATCGTCCTCAACACTGATCAGCCCATCTGCACGATGGGTGGCCCCTGGGAGCACACCCTATTCCGACATTCCTAGGTCCGTGCACTGTGTAGCGGCCACCTTAACTTTTCAGGTCCAAGTAGTGACTGTCTAAATGTAGTATCTAAAATGTAGTAAATCTAGTAGCGATAAGGACACTGCACATGGCCATGCAGGCTTGAATATGGACATCTATGTGAGTAGCTTACAAACTGCCACAATTAACCTGTTAAAATTGTCTGGTGAAAGCTGATCCTGCCATGTGTCCTCATGTGGGTCAAAGTGGTGAGCTGTGAAATTAAAGGTCATCACAAAAAGCAAGGGTCAACTAAGGTAAGGTAGAGCATGCAGGGTTTAGCTTGCTTTAGCAGTGAAGCCTTACCTGCCATCACGCATGTGCAACTGTCTGTCAATCCAGACTTTGGTCAGTGAGAGACTTCTGCAGAGGTCGGGTGCAGATGCCCTTCCCACAGATTAATCTCAAACAGGGGATGATGAAAGAGAACCTCCTGATCCACTGGCTACAATTATAACATGGCCATATTTTCTGACGATCCTAAATGTCAACTTATCCATCTTACTTACAGAATTACTGCAGAAGACATTTTCATTCAGAAGAGTTTGTCATTTAGGATGGATTTCGTTTTCCATCCTTTCAAATAGATGAATATGTTGGTATCTCACTGCCTCACCTGGCTCATACAAATGAAGCGGCTGTATAACACAAATGACTAATAACACACGGGTAGCTAAAGATAAAAATAATAATAATAATAAAATCGTGCACCTTTCGGATTATATACCTTTCAGGTATATTCTGAATCCCAGATATATTTTCATCAACAATTTTACTTGTTCTCTGTTAAGAGGTAGATACTGGAACACACAATAGCACTTCTCCCATTCCAACAAAATCTTCATCGTCTTCTTTACCTTCGAGCTCAGCTTACGTGCGTCTGTCCCACTGTGTCGAGTTCCAGGACTCCACACACTGCACATGTGAACAAGGTTACAGTATCTCCAGCCAGGACAGAAGCTTGTGTACAGGTAACTATCAGTTATTCCTGTCCCTACTGTATAATCATACTACTACACATACTATACTATTATTTGTATACATTTTCAAACCAAGTGATTTTCTTTAAAGATGTCGACGAATGCGAGCTCTATCGTATGACCCACTCCGGCCGTCTATGTTTGCACAAATGTATAAACACAGCTGGGAGTTACAACTGTCAGTGTCCCTCTGGATACAGCGTCAGCCAGGATAACAGGGGCTGCCAAGGTCAGAATACCCTAAATCACAAACACCTTTTCTTCCTTTTAAAAACAAATGTTAGGCGGTGCGGTGGCATAGTGGTTAACACGGTTGCCTCAAAACACGGGTTTCCCTGTGCTTGCATGGGTTTCCTCTGGGTGCTCCGGTTTCCTCCCACCGTCCAAAAACATCTAGATTAGGTTGATTGATGGTTCCAGGTGTGGCCATGTGATGGATTGGCAAACTGTCCAGGGTGTACCCCTGCCTCTCTCCCTATGTGTGCTGGGATAGGCTCCAGCAGACCTCCGTGACCCTGAACTAGGGAATAAGCAGGTAAGAAAAGGAATACATGAATGAATAAATGTAAAGTCCTTTCCAAGATGCAAGTTAGATGTGTAGGAGAGCCTCTCCGAACTGTTAAACAACCTACATGGCAAATCGGAGCTGCTACGAAAATAAACAAAGATTTGTTCTGCTTTATTTTTGCATGGTGTATCTTTCATTCGAACCACTAATATGTGTCAAGTTAATCAGAACCCCATGCTGAGACATCCCCGTGTTTTCACGGCAGATATTGATGAGTGCAAATCAGATGTTCACGACTGCACCAAAGAGCAGGTGTGTGTCAACACTTTCGGAGGTCACCGATGCATGGAAGTCGAATGCCCTCGCTACCGCAATGCTTCTTATATCAAGACCTCAGCTCTGTAATTATGCAACTTTTATTTTGATAAGTACAAATCACATTTTCACTCTTGCGACGGATTCCAAACAACCACTAGATATACATCCTCTGTTTTACAGGAAGTGTGAGCGCAATCCTTGCGTCCAGGAGAACAAAGCTTGCCTCCAGGCTCCGGTCTCAATCAGCTTTCACTTCATGTCGGTGATGTCAAACATAAGCACGCCACGTGTCCTGTTCCGGGTAACAGCAACCAGAATAGTGGGAAACTCTCTGCGTTTTGGACTGCTTGGAAATCGGGGCACAGGGCAATTCACACTTCAGCGCTCGAGCAGACAAAGTGGGGATCTGCTTCTGGTGGAACCGGTGCAAGGTCCTGCCAAGCTGGAGGTTGAGGTGGAGATGAGCGAGCTGGAGAAGAGAACAGTGCTGGGACGATATATTACAAAAGTTACACTCTTTGTGTCCCAATACAGCTTCTAAGATAAGAGTGAGGGAAAGAAATTGCTCTGTCATCCCAAGACAGCTGCAACAAGAAGTAATGAGATTTTCATCTGGGCAAATCAAAAGTCTTTATTACAAAGCTATTCATCTTTAATTTAGTTTTTACAGCATTTTATGTATGTAAACAGGGCAACCTAGTTCAAATGAAATGATCTAGCGTGTACATTTCATCTTTACTTAAAAAAATGTACAACAGCTGATTTTTCTGCTTAAATATTCACAGTGGAGCACATTGGCATCTTCAAAACAATAGTGTCTTCCAATATAACTGTAACCGGCTTTTTTTTATGGTTCTGGAATACTAAAATCAGAGGCAGTCGTTGGAAGGAGAAAATCTGTCTCCACCGAGCGAAATGTAAGAAAGAATTCTTCACCCTAATGACAGAATGCCAAAAAGCAGGACCTTCCTGACCGCAATGCTTGCTCCTCAATGCACATCCTTTACAGTGACCTTACGCAAACTCGCTCCGTCTCACACAAGGCAACCAACAAAAAAAAAAAACCCTTTCTATTACATTAAAAGTTCAGAGAAAGTACAGCCATAAAATAAATCCACTGAACGAGTGTTCTAGCATTGAGAAGAGAATCAAACGATGGCGTAACGTTAAGCTTTTGTTACAAATTGTGGAGCTGAAACACACGATTTTAAAATTCCAAAATAGTCCAAAATAC
Source organism: Pseudolaguvia tuberculata (assembly GCA_026260255.1). NCBI lineage: Eukaryota > Metazoa > Chordata > Actinopteri > Siluriformes > Sisoridae > Pseudolaguvia > Pseudolaguvia tuberculata. Next base: position 7,669,353 of record JAOTRA010000008.1, on the reverse strand, counting down.
AAACCAGCAAATTGATTTTATTAACAATTTTCCAAATCACTTTATACATAACAAAAACAACCAATAAAGGACAGAAAAGGTGCAGTTTGTATAATATGGTGGAGTACATGGCTTAATTCAATGGAAAGGGGAAATACCTTAAATCAGTTTTTACAATGAAAAGCAAAATAATTGTTTTTAAATAATTACCCTCTGTTTTTATGAAGAAAAGTCACATAGCAGACAGTGAGCACTTACAGTATGACTTCACATTATTTCCCGTCTGAAAAGAGGAAGGCGGCGAGAAAACATGAAATCTTTCCAGTGCTACATTCACTTGATTAATTATTGGCAATGTTTTTAAAAAGAACAGTCCAACAAAACTGTGCATGGCTTCCGAACTAAGCTTTTCTAAAGTCGTAATTGTGAACCAAAAGAATAAAGTTCCAACACGAGTTAAAACTGAAAAGATGGGAAGTGGTGATCTGAGCATTTTCCGTGGGCAGGTCCCTATAATTATTAGACACCATTCTGTTGATTTTATTCCTTTCATCAGAAAAGACATGATTGATTAAACAGGTATTGGTTTAAAAAAAAAAAAAAAAGGAACGGCAATGATCCATATGAACATTTTATTAACAAAGTTTTCAAGGAACTGCTGCTTATTGGGCGGGGCGGGGCGGGGATTTCCCTAAGTGAACAGGACTGTCACAATTTCTATAAAGAAAGAAAAAAAAAATGCAAAACTGGAGTTGAGATTTGGATGATACAGCTCTACACCGTATACAGGCAATCATTTTCTCCTTCCCATAGCATTGTAACATGACATGATGTACTCGGAAATACTACATAGGACTAATCATTTCTTATTCATTTCTTTAAACAGCCGTTGAACTGCATTTCTTCTCCGACGTGTCTGGTAGTTTGGAGCTCTGGATCTAACTGATGATTCCGTAACCAACAACTGGTCCACCATTTGAAACGTAAAAAAAAAACCAACAACTCACAATCAACAGGCTTGGGACCTCTGGGGGTTTCTAGCTCTACAGGTGACGGAGTTCAACACAAAGAACATTGATTAGCTGACTTTTTTTATTAGCAAGTATTTATATATATATATAAAAAAAGAATTTTAAATCCTCTTATCCTGAATGGCAGAGTACATGACTAGCCTCAATAAAAACACTGAAGCATTCCCAGAAGAAAAAAAAAAACCCCAAAACCTTTAATAAATTAAGGCAATCAAAACAAACAATTGATTAACACGCAAATAAGCAAGCAGAAACTAAATGTGCCTTTCACCCATTCAATGAGACCCATCCTGCCTAAACAAAAACTACATTTCTATTAGTATGGCACTGTAATAACCACCAGAACACCTCGACTGGTGTTAAACATCTAACAAACTCAACCGAGGGCACAGGAAATGAACTTTACACATTCTTCAGTACCAGTTTAGTGGAAAGACCCAGTCAAGTTGCCTAAGCACCGTGAGCACCTTGACATCCTGTCTCAGGCCACTCTAGGAAAGTTAAACAAGCATTCCAGTCAGAACAGGCCTGTGGATCTAAGGTCATCTACCTCTTGTTTACACACTTTTGAAAAATATCCGTAGGGGGGGTGTGTATTCTATTCACGGATAGGTTTTAAAAACATCCATTAGCCATACATTCTGAGCTCTTCTGGCTGAGATACGAAAAGTTTTTCCGTCACTAATCAATGATCTGGTAGTATCTAGGAGCATAGAGATATTAGGTTCATTGCTTTTGTTTGTCATTAACCCAAACCCTGCAAACACAAAAGAAAAGATCTTTCTGGAAAAGGTTAAAAAAAAAAAAAAAAGTTTATGAAAACAAGTGAAACCATAGACATGATATTTAATCTTAAACTTTTCAATCATCCTCACAGGAAAGCACACACACACACACAGCACGATTATTCGGTCCAATCCTGATTTCGAACCCCTGTATTTAGCACAAAGGTCCTGTTTAGCAGTATGTCTCGTACATCATTGTCATTTTCTAACCAATATTTCAAAGCAAATGATGGCGTTATCCTCCCATTAGATGTTCTGAAAGTTAGTGAACGAGTCGGCTGTGATCTGAATAAAAACAACCAACCCACTGTCGATGGGTAACAAAGTTATAATCAGTTAAAATAATAGACAAAACGTTTTCAAATCTTTGCCACCCTAGCACATATAAACCTAATACCACAAATAGACTAGCCACCATGATGTGTTTGGGTAACCACCCACAACCACACAAAACTATTTCTGTAATTTAGTAGTGAGAACCTGCAACCTGTGACTCATTGCCTTAGTAGACCACAGGGGAGCACAAAAAAGGCCAAGCATACACAACATCCAATACAACATAAGCAAAAACAATAAATACATGAACAGTTGATGATGCAACGGAACGTCCATAAAGCTGAAAGGGGGAGAAAAAAAATTAAATGATTCAAAAATGCTGGCACACTGTATCAGAAACATACACACACACAAAATGGTCCACAACGGGCAAGTCTGGTCACAGAGAAGCAGAAGAGGATGCAGGAATACCGCAGTCAGAAAACATGGACAGTGTGAAGAGGGTAACATCAGATCCCAACATGTCTGCTGCCAGTAGCAAGAAAATCTGCAGTTTCAGTCTTGCTTATCCTCTTCACGATGCCATTGCTAGGGCCTGGGGTGAGTGAGGGACAGAGAGGAACACTGCTAGCTTCTCCATCCCCCCCTCCCTTGTGTGAAATGGGGAAGGACGAGCATCGTGTCTCCCCCTCCTCCTGCCCCTGGAAACCCTTTACCTGTCTTTTAGCTCCTGCGTGACACGCTTGGTAATGCGGCCACATAGTAGCCCCATGAAGAACAGCAGCACTATGCACACTGCCAGCGTGCTCAGAATATAGTTCTTTGCAGGAGAAGAGAGGACCTGACCAGCCAAGTCTGAAAAGCCTTCTGCTGGTGCCACCTGGAGACAGAAATTAGAAATGTCAAAATGTATGTTTTACATACACTACCTGGCCAAAAAAAAAGATAGGATTTAACTAAGCATAAGATCTGGGGTTGCTGCAGTTGGTCAGGTTTAGGTTCAGCAAGAGTACTTGCTCAAAGAATGAGTTCAGCTGACTACCTGAATATACTGAAGGACCAGGTTATTCCATCAATGGCTTTTTTTCTTCCAAGACAGCACAGGCATGTTCCAAAAGGACAGATGTCAGGATTCATTGGGTTCACATTGTGAAAGAGTGATTCAGAGAGCACGAGACCTCATTTTCACACATGGATTGACCACCAGTCCAGATCTTAACCCCGTAAAGAAACTTTAGGATGTGCTGGCTTTGTGCAGCAGTCAGACTAACACTTATCAATGCAACATTGAATGAAAATAATTCTTGTGACATTGCAAAAGCTTATTAAAACAATTCTAAACTCAATGCTAAAGGTGGTCCAACGTAATAGTATGTGTGACCTTTTTTTGGCCAGCAGTGTATTACAAATAGAATTGAAACAAACATTACACATAAATAGCCTACATTATCACAGTTTGGGATACTATAGTAAATCAACTGTAAATATTGGTGGCACATGAATTGAAAGGTATTCAAACAGACATTAGACAATACTATTCACGCTTCTGTGTCAGTGTTGTTGGGAATATCAGTGCTGGTTAAATCCTCAGGCTTTGTAGGTTATTTGTAGGAGACCTCTGCTCTAAACTTGTTCAGTGGTCATGTGACTGAGCTCACACTGCACTGTATTGGGTCAAAGCTAATAATAATAATAAGTCCATACAGTATAAACGGGTTACACTTTTGATGCATTTAGAAACGATCGTGTGCACTAAATAAATGATAGGGATGCGGGAAGTGGTGGCCTAGGGGTCAGAAAGACCAGGGTTCGATTCCCACCTCCACCAAGCAAGCACTGTGGGCCGCTGCTCAGTTGTAAAAAGATGAAATGTAAGTTGATCTGGATAAAAAGTAAAGTGAAGAAGGCAGGGTAATTGAAGTGCTATTTCATTTACCAAGTGCGAACCATTTGAAATTCATCCTTTCGTATTTGGCTAACAAGCTGGACTTTGGACACCTGTTTTATGAGGATTTGCTAGGTGGACAAGCTACAATATTGAGAAGCTTACTGTAAAAAGAAAAAAAATAATAAAGCTGTAGCTATAAAAACAACGCAAATTCAACAAATCAAGTGTTATATTATCCTATAATTCATACCAGGCTTTTCACATAGAAGGTAAATTCCTGAAAGCTTTTCCGGAACTTTTAATCATTGAAATTTCAGGTTGAAATCCTAACAGGAATGTATGTGAAATTAGTAAAATATTTAGTGAAGTTTAAAAATATAAAACATTGTGGGTTTTGTTTTGTTTTTTACTAAAAGAAATTGTATATAAATAAAATGTGGTTGTTTAAAATGCAGTATTCTATCAGTAACATTTAGCCTCACTGTTATAGGCTAACATACCATTTTCTAAAAGTTTTTAATTCATATTAATCCCAGTTAATGCTCATGGAAAGATTTCACAGTGACAAATTCCTGGAATTTAGAAAACTTAAATATACTTTTCTTCTTAAAACATTCATTTATATGGACATTATCTTAATGTTTAAAAAAATCTAAGCATTTTTTTTTTTACCACTAGCCATAAATGTGTGTGTGACCTTGGCAGCGTAGCTCCACATGTCTATGCGATCTTGCAGTCTCTTCTTGCACTCAGGTTGGAGTCTTACTCTCTTATCCTGTAGAGCCTCCATCAGACATGACATTTCTGAAGAGCAAACACACACAGCAGCAAGGTTAATATCTTCTGATCGTACTTTGGGAAAATACTGACTGATGTGCAGTACATACGTCTTCCTCTGCCAGGTGGGATGGCAGCGCACTGATGCTTAAGGTCAAGGGCACATGCCGTGTGCAACACTGGATCCACAAAAATGTCGGCCTTACTCTCCTTGAGGATGTTCAGCACCTCCTACACACCGATGACAATTGGGAATCAAGTAAGAAGGAAACTACACACTCCAAATTTGACAATTTTACAAGAGGAACTTCTTGGGGTACCTTTTTACAGCCTTCATTTTTAAGCTTGAGCAGATTCACTTTAAGACATTCCTCCACCTGACCAGTCTGTTCTTGCGCCGCTACCTCCTCTGCACACAGCCGCGGAATCTAAGACGCAAAAATTTGACATTGACAACACAGTAATAGAAATGATTCTACAGACACACACAAAGAAAGCTGAAGCAAAACCTGACCTCATCACTGCACTGCATCTGTAACTGAGGGTCCAGTCTGTAGTCCAAAGCAGACTCCTGCAGAATTACTCTGATCTGGTCCTCACAGTCTGAGGATAGACGCTGCACACACACACACACACACACACACACACACACACACACCAACAATGAGTAACTCCTCATAAATAGCTACACTGTATCAAACGACAGTAAAGAGTAAGCTAGACCAGACCTGGTCAGCATATTTGAGTTTGAGGCAGGAGATGACCTGGCCTTCTAATTCAATGTCATCTTTCGCTTTGTTCAGGATTTGCTGACAAAACTTGGGAATGTCAGCCTTACAGGCTTTCCTCAGCACTGGATTTAGTCTGTAATCTGGACATTGAAACAAGAAAAAAAACCTAACATTTAAAATATTACTTAAGTAAAATCTTTAAAATGTGAAATTTATTGTACTCAAGTAGGAAAAGTTTAAGATATTTTATGTGCTTTAAAATTTTTTCATTCAGTCATTTGCTATACTTGCTAATTCCCTAGGTCTTCTGGGGCCTATCCCAGCTGTTTAGGGTAGGGGGTGGTTAGACAGGGCAGAATGGGTAAAATAAACCTGGAAAGATTGCCAGTCCCTCAGCCGAATGTGCTTGGCATGGCAAACTCCACATATACCTGGGAATCGAATCTTCCAGGCCGAGGATCTTTCTGTGCTGAGTTTTCATGTTCTCTCAGCGTTTGCGTGGGTTTCCTCCAGGTACTCCGGTTTCCTCCCACAGTCCAAAAACATGTACATTAGGAGTGAATGTGTGCGTGCGTGTTTGTTCGTCTGTGTGCCCTGCGATGGACTGGTGAACTGTCCAAGGGCGTACACTTGCCTCTCGCCCCATGCGTACTGGTATAGGCTCCAGCAGACCCGTGTGACCCCAAATTAGAGAATAAGTGGGTAAGAAGAATGAATGAATGAATGAAAGATTCTATACACATTTCTTCTCTATTTCTTTCTTGTTTGCTGTTTTCTTTAAATAAATGGAAGAAATTTGATTATATATATATATATATATATATATATACACACACACACAGTTTAGTATAAAGAGTATTTTGGAAATGTAGTGAGGTGAGCAGAAATATAAAAACTTAAGTACATATTATACTGACAATACTTAAGTATTCTCACTTTGTTACATTACACCACATGATCCATCTGACTATACCTGTGTTTTGAGTGATCTGTCTCTTGGTGATCATCTGTTTGCATTTAGGGTCCATAAGTTCACTATTCTTGTTTTGTTTCAGACACTGGAGCATGCTTTTAGCATCGGCTTCAGAGCAGAAACGCTGCAACACCGTAAGGCACATTGTATATCTTACCACACTCGAGTATGCATAGATCATATTTAAAAACTATTAAAAGATTTAACGTTTTGCACGCTTACTCACCCTGATCATCTGCTTACACACTCTCATGAGCTGAAAGTCAAGTTCAGGGTCTACCATCTCAGTCTCCTGCAGTTTAAAGATTTTCTGGTGACAGCGTTGGGTCAGATGCCGTTTACTGTCTTTCAGACACTCCATCACCTGCACACACAAAACAAAGTTTATTTTGGTCATGTTAATAACTTGACTATGTTAAGTCAAAATCTTCTTAAATAAATTCCCCAATATGGACAGCTTGTGATTTTATTTATTTATTTACAATTTAGCCAAACACACTTTGCTCACTCGGAACTACAATGCTGGGTTAAATAATTTAGATCATCTCAGACAGACAGACCTGTGCATTGCCGTAAACCACGTTCTGACAGTGATCCTTAATGTCCTGCTTACAGCTCTCGTACAGATCAGGGTCCAGACGGATATCCTCTGACTGAAACACAGCGCAGCGTCACAGTAACATTACAAACAACTAGTACAAAACCTTAATAAGCCAGTAACAAGTCAGAAAGTAAGTGTACAGCGCCGTTTACATATCTCCACATAGAGATGCTACACTTTGCACATCTCTGCTTAGGAAACTCAAGTCAGAGAGCAGGGTCAGCCATGATATGGCAATCCCTGGCACAGAAAGGATTATGGGCCTTGATTAAGGGCCCAAGAGTGGCAGCTGTGCAGTGTTTGGGATAAAATCCTGAACAACAACTTACTTATCCCACGTGACCAATAACTTTCAGTGTTAGCACTTTGTATGTGGATTCTGATTTAAAAATGAACCAACCATCTCTAGTTCTTCTACCCGGAGCTGCCGCCTACACTTCATAGAAACACGCTGGTCTTTCACCTCCTGCAATGTATCATTCCTGACCATTGTGCTCAGACAGATGACCACGTCCACTCTGCACAAACAATTCATTTTTTATTTATATTCTTGTGAGAAAGTCATTTTAAAATAGCACATACTGCTTTGTTCGTGTAACAGACATAAACCTATTAGTTAGGGATCACTAGCTATACACTCACTTCTTTTTGATGTTAGGGCAGAGCTTGAGAACATCTTCCTTGCAGGCCATCTTGAACTTGTATGAAAAGCGGAAGTCTTTCATTTGAACCTAAGCAAAAAAATTATAACTTACTAAAATGACTCCAATTAGTAGAAGCTGGGAGGTTTATAGAGTCACTATTTGTGTCTTTGGATGTACATTTAATAAACTGTTTAAAATATGCACATCCATTTCAAGATTACTGGATGCTTCATTTCCCAACATTCACTACATCTGAGCTGATCAAAATGCTAAACTAAGGAGGGGGGGGAAAAAAAAAAAAAAAAAAAAAAAAAAACAGTCCAATTTGTCATTTGGTTTTGTACATTGAACTGATTGCAATCGAGCAGTTAAGATACCAAACTAAGATTAACTGTACCAGCTGAAAGTGAGTGACTCCAACTGCACACTTTTCATTCATTTCCTTCTGGTGTTTGTTGAGTACAAGACACTCCATCAGATCTCCAGTATCTATCTGGTTATCTGCCACCTCCTAGACCATAAATAATAGCAAAACAGGAAGAGATGAACAAACAATGGATGAATGATTAAACACTTGTTTCTGGTAGAAAGAGAAGTGGATGAGGTTTGTCTTACATGGCAGTGTGACTGAATGACAGGTTCACAGGCTCGAATCAAAAGAGCTTCAATCTGAATATCCTTAAAAGAAGTTAACAGATCCCATTAGAAAGATGTGAACAGGATTCAAATTTCCCATGTTGATGAAAAAAACAAACATATGTTGCACAGGTAAGAAAAAAAAATCAGATCCAACTAAATGTGTTCGTACTTCAGACTCCAACTCAGTCAGATTCCCCACTACGTCTCTACATTCAGAGCCCAAGTCATCTAAATGATCCTGCAAACACTCCAACTCCTGAAAAACACACACCGAAAACAATACTAGGGTTAATAAGTGCTGTAGTCATATCAGTCCTTATATATTAAATATTATATGGTGCACTGTTGATTTTGAAGAAAATCAGAAACTTGGGACTATATGGCACACTTAAATTGGGAGAGTTTTACTATCTTGCACTTTGTTTTATGTATTTTGAAGCTTCTCATATGGAGCTTCTTGAGTGCTCAAGCTCTCTTAAACCATCTGTGGTTATACGCTAGCTCTTGCATTATTTTTAGAAAATACAAAATGAATTATTCATGCGAGTAGATTACATACATTGCCAATGGTGAGCCTTCCATCCCACAAAAAATATCAACTACAAGACATGCGAACTAATCAGTAAGATTCACAAATGTAAAAAATCCTACGAGTAATGAAAGTGATCTTCAGACCACAGTGTTTAATCGAAAAGAAATCTTTTTAAACAGAAAATAGTCTTGCTGTTACAGCACTTTTTAAAGTGACCGTATTTATCCTAGCACACTAACAAAGCAATAGATTTTACTGACCTGTCCAGCTTCTGTTTTCTCGCTGCACCACTTGCCTAGATCGGTCATACAGCGTCTCTGCAGGTCAGGGTCCAGCTTAACATCTAGTGCCCTTTGGTGAAGGATACGCTGCACTTCCGTCTTACAGTCCCGAGATAACTATAAACAAAACATATGAGGGCTCATATTGAGACGTCATTTTAATAACAAACAAACAATGTCATTAAAACAAGTGAGCGAAACACTTAAATTACATACAGTATGTAACCACAATGACCCAACCGATTTAAACAGCCAATTAGACAGAAGAATCCCACACCACATAAAATGATTTGCAAGTTACAATTTGAATTAAAAAGATTCTTTAAACTTTCAGTCTTTGTAAAAGACTATAGCTTATGTACTGCATCGGGTCCTTATAGAGATTTTCTGGTTAATGGCTAACTGACCAAAGGTTGTGGTAGTAATAAAGTATGAAAGTGTAAATTACAGCACTGAAAGACATGAAGGTTAATTCCGTGGCTCCAATTACACCTGGTATTAAGAGTATGTACAAAAGTAAACAAGATCAAACCGGCTTACATACAATATATTTTATCTTAGAATATATTTAACGAAATGATCTCGGTTCTACAAAGACTGAAAATTTCTACCAAATGTGAATCTATTACTGGAGTTTGACCCTTTCATTGGTTTATTATGGCATGCATAATTTGGTGCACTTGTAAGCATTTGCAACAAGAATACAGTACTTACAGTATGAGGACCGATGCTGTCTAAGGGCTCCTGTGATTAAATTTAAGATTAGGCTTAGATTATGTTATGTCATTACGTTAGGTCAGCCATAACCTGCTGCCAGGCCTTTATAACATCTGGCCATAATAAAGCTACTTAAGCCTTTTCAGGAATTATTTCCTACAACAAATGCAATGATGTGTGTTTAATGTAGGTTTATCTCAAAAAGAGCTGGGTCTACATGGATGAGTGTGTGTGTGTGTGTGTGTTTACACAGCCTGGTGGGGACCTAAACCGGAATACACAGATACGTGGGAACACACGTAACCGTAAGGACCAGAATTGAGGTTCCCACGGGAACAAAATCTTATAAATCAAACAGGGTGAGTTTGTTTTTTTGAGAAGGCAAAAATGCAGATTAATGGTTCGAGGTTAGTTAATAGAAAATACAGTTTATAAAACCATTACACCTATACAGTCCCCACCAGGATAGCAAATCAGACTGTGTATGTGTAAGCATTCCTACCCGACGGCCCTGCTCCTCAGTGCGATAAGCATGGCGATACAGACAAGAAAACACGGCTCCTGGGGGCATGAATTCACTGGTCTCATTCCAGCCATGAGTGTGGCAAATACGCGAAGCATCATTCTGACATTTTCTGTAGAGGATCGGGTCCAGCCTGTGAATGACAAGAAAATAATTCTACTTAACTCTGGCTTTCCATCTATAAAAAAAATTATAGCTTTACAAAAGGTGGAACAATAGAAGTCACATGACCCTGGTCACTTACTTCCAGTCTCTGGAGATGAAGTACTGCAACTCTAGCAACCTGTGCTCACAGTCTTCCACCATCTTATCAGTGTAAAGATGCTCCATTAAACAAGACAGGATCCTATGTAAAAGGCCCCCAGAACATTCCATAAATATAACCCACAATCAACAATCAGGATTATTTATAGTTCAGACTGAGGCACAAATTTAAGTTCTATTCAAGAGCAATGAGAATAACTCACATGGGGTCTCCATTCCGGATGTGTTTACAGGCAGTCTGGATTACTGATTCACAGGCCTCATTTAGAGCCCGGTCAATTCGGTAATCCGCTCCAGGATCTGTCTCCTGGATCAAAGTCTGGAGCTGAGGACAATTAATCCACAACTAATTATTAAACATGGATACAAAATCACAGAATTGCACTAGTTCAGAACCTACACTGAAAAGATTCAAGTTTTATTAAACATCAAGGGTCCTTTTTCATGCTGAAAAGCTTTAGGAGGCTTAAGTTTTCCTTTGTTTTTGTTGAGCGTGTCATGTCAAATAGTATAAAGTAAAAACTAGCTACAGCTGTGTAATTTGTCCCCTTTGTCTTATCTCTTTATTCCTACCTTTCACACCCATTCGACTCTTCAGTCATGCTTTATTTTAAATGTTAATCAAGCGGAACAACAACAACATGCACAAATACTGCACTAAGGAGGACAAGGCAATCTAAAGTCAACTCACAGATTTCTGACAGAGGTTGTCTACAATGCCCTTGTCACGAGACACTCTCATGAGGCAGTGAAGGGTTCGGCCCTTTTGGTGCAGACCAGAACAGTGTGTGTCGATCTCTCCGCGGCAGTGCAGAACAATCTCAGGACTCAGCGAATAATCTTCCATCAGCATGCGCCTGTAGTCCAGCATCTCTCCCTGACACTCACCATTCACAGTGCGCCCTTAGACAAAGAAAAGATAAAAAGATACTGTGTCTCAGAACAGAACCATGTGTTAATGTATTTAGTTGCTATTAATTTAACATTAATGCCACATTGTAATTTTATGCCATTTTGAAAGCTGAGCTTTATCCGCTATAACTTAAAAAACAAAAACAAAAAAATAAAGGGATTTTCTGGATACCTCTGTGTACGGCTGATTCGAGACACAGCAGCAGGTAGGATAGCTTGGCCTCTCTGCCACGGGGCAAAGTGGTATCCACAGTGCAGTGGTATTTGCGCAGGTCCATTTTGCAGGCCTTGGCCAGGGAGTAGCTCACCTTGTAATCTTGCGCTATTAGTTTCTGTCTGGTGGAAAGAGCCTCTCTGCACTGTGATTAAATGGACAATTCACACAGTTTTAAGTGAATGATGGTTAAATAACCTTAAACTAATTTCATACAATACCTTAAAATATTTTAAATACCTTTAAAGACATGGAATCATCAAATTTGTGGTTGAACAAACATTTGTAGACCCTGCCTTCACCCGCTGGAGTCTAAATGAGCAAAAACAATCAGCATGCTATTCTTAAGGCAAAAGGTGCAGATATAATAAGATATACAAAGTCAGAGAAGTACATTTTCGCAGAAGCGCTCGCGATCGTCACGGCATGCAAAGTAGAGGTGTCTGTCAAGGTGAAAGTCATCCGACGACAGCTCAGCCACGCGCATGATGGCTTTCTTACAATCTTCTTTGATAGTGTAATGCCCAGGCTGTTCCTCTGCCTCACTCACCAACCCTTTTTCCAGACATGCTATCACCTCACCCTGGGAGTGTAAATCCTTAAAAAAAATAAAAATAAAATAAAATAAGATGGTAAAATATCACTTAATTTAATCTGACATTAATTTATTTTAGATTGTGCAGAAAAATGGCAAACCATTTGTGATCACTGATTTGAAATTATAATGTATATTGAAAAAGAATTATGTACACAATAATGTAACAGTTTATTGGATTATGACAACTTGCTTATATTATGCTAGTGTCATGCTAGGGCTTTTTATTTCGCCACTTAAATAACACCACACATTCTGATAGGAATAGAAAACTAGAAAATAGGCAGAAAAAAAAATTCCACTAATTCTTGGTTATTATCTCATGTGTCATTGGTGCTATTAAGATGAATGTGGCCAGTCAACCATATCAAGGCTTGTTCTTCCCGGGACCGATTAATTAGCATTAATTAATTAACTGTTTGGGTGCTTAGAGGTTTTGGCTCACCTTCTCACCAGTGTTTACACTTCCACAGTGCAGTGAGTTGATGTCCTCTTTGCAGCTGTCCATGAAGCCGCAAATAAGCCGGTAGTCACTGAAGATGATGGTAGTCATCTTTGTGATGTACTGATTGCACTGGTATTCAGTAATGTTGGTTCGATGCTCCACCAAACATGACACTAAATAGCCCTTTCCGCGCTCCTCTGTTGCACACTCTTTAATCTATAAATCACAATTAACCCTTATTAAAAGGGTCATTTCAATAATCAATTGGCTTGAGAGGGCAGACGGAAGGGTACTTACGTCAGATATGGTGCTTTTGCACACTTCCACGGCTACCGACTCAAACTTTGGGTCTGTTGTCAGATTAAGTTTGTAATTCCACAGCAGCTAAAAACAAACAAACAAAAAAACCAGTATGTAATAAATTACTTAACCGCATGTTAACATTCATTCATTTTTTAATCCCGCTTATTCCCTGATTCGGGTTCATGGGGGTCTGCTGGAACCTATTCCAGCACACATAGGACAAGAGGCAGGGGTACACCCTGGACAGGCCGCCAGTCCAACGCAGTACCACACAGACGAGCAATCACACTCACTCAATTGGGCAATTTAGAATCACCAATCAGCCTAATGTTTTTGGACTGTGGGGAAAAGCAGGAGTACCCAGAGAACATGCAAACTCTGCACAGAAATCCAGAACCTTCCTGTTGTGAGGTGACCGTGCTAACCACTTAGCCACCGCCCCACCTACAATACAAGTTCTTTACACAGTATTTCATATATCAGTTTTCATGAATACTTGAATAAGTGCTTTATTAGTACCACCAGATTAGCCTGGAGTATAATCATTAATAAAGACACAAGAAAACAAGAAAATTCTACTCACATGATTACAACTGGCTGCAATCTCGGTTTCCTAAGGGGTAAAAAGAAACAAACAAAAAAACTTTAGTTTTTCAGCAGCAACAAAACCAGAATTTCCAATGTTGATGATTAAGGATGTGTGTAACATAGCATAGCTGTTTATTTCAGTTCACAGCAATTCGAAGAGAGCTCTTATGTAGAAGCGCATCTTATACAGGCTTATACAAATGTAACCCATAATTCATGCATAAAAATAGTTATCTGCTTCTGCATATAGCACATGGACACTGGCAGATGATTAATGCCCAAAATCCGGGAAGCGCAATTTACAAATATTGTTTGGGAATCCTAAAATGTCAAGTGGAAATGCAACAAGCCTGTTTAACCATTTATCTAGTAAAATTGTATATAAAAAAATAGCTTGTGATGAAATACAGGACATGGATAAAAGGTTATTATCTCTTTTTTTCTGCACTGCTTATACTGAGCTGAGAACTTTTACCAGGACATAACGCAGAAAAGGGTCAGGTGGAATATTTCATTAAGACTTATTATTGAAAGTCTTACAACATTTACGTTTTCTCCTGCTCCACCCACCTAGGCCAACTAGTAAAATCATCATTATTGGGATACTTCCAAATATCAATTTACTTGTTTCTCTTGGTTTACTTTTACAAAACAATTGAAAAACAAAAAGGAAAAAACAAAACATGGTTTATTTAGATTAAATTCTTTGCTCTTTTTCAAATACTAACAAAATAGCATTGCAAGATGCGCATTGACAAAATATTGAGAATTTTGACATTTTATAGACCTTCTAGAAACTACCACTCGGTCTACAACACGCTTTTTGACTGGGATGTTAGTGACAAATTGTAAATACATAAACAACCTTCCATATTTGACTAGCCTACGTTTTCATCGGACACATTGTAACTAGGATCATGAATGTGTCTGTGAGGAAAAAAAAATTATATATCTATATCTATATATATATCTATATCTATATCTATATCTATATCTATATCTATATATATATATATATATACACACACACACTGTGCAAAGTGTTACAAGAACAAACTAAAATGGTTGGTATGACATGTGTGCAGTATGAGAAAGCCATACTTTGGAATCACAGTAGTCAGTCAATCTCATCAGTTACACTTCCTACTTACTTATCAAACAGAATCACCTCAGGCTGAAGAACAAGAAAAGCACCCTGAAACGTGTAGATCCTGCCGATCTGGAGCGGGTTTCCTTTGGTCTAATCCAATGAATCACACAATGCAGAAAAAGAAGAGGTTCTATTGGTAGACACTTTTGTTCTACTGTGTGTGTGAACTTTTGGATTGGAATAAGTTTCGGTTTCCCCAAAAATGCACATTAAGTCATTGTACAAATACAGTACAACAATTTTCAAGAATTTAATTCAATAGGAATTGGAAAGTGAATCCTTTTCATTTTCAATGTAGTGTATTACTGTAAAATGTCAATTCTTTTGTAGCTGTTGGTGAATAGTTAATATTTTTTGAAGTAAATAATAGTTAGTTAGGGCAAACAGTTTTCTTTATTTACTTGTCTTGTCTTGGCTTAGAGTGAGTCAGTAAGCATTTCTGCTATGGCAGGTTGAACCACAGTATCAAACAAATCTACCAAAAAGGCCATTTATACTACATTCAGGCAATACAGATGCCGAAAAATGTGGAACTCTGCAGCATTTTAAAAGCCGCTGATGTGTGACGGGTGTTTAATTCATTGATTAATAAGCGCAGCACCAGTGCAGTCTATATGACCCAATCAGAGTTAGCCGAGGACATACCACACAATGTAAAATGGATGTCAATGTGATTGATTCAAATTAAATATTTTAAGCTAAATTATGTAGATGGTTTGCTTTGTCTTTCGGAATTTCTACATTTTTGGTGGCTTTCACATGACTGACAGTGGCGTTTCCCGATTAGTTCATCATGCCCTGCTCAACAGGTTTAAAACGACACTTAAATTTGAGAGTTAATAGATGACGTTCATTACTACGACACTGACAGGCAGACGTAAATTTCATACAGGCAGCATGTGATTTAACAATAAGATAAGTGTGATTAATGTAAAACTTGGCTGGTAGACTTTTAGAGATAGAAATCTTAAATTCCTTAAAGTGGTGATGAAGTCAGATTAAAGAAGCTAGCTGAAGGTATGATTTTCTTTTCCATGTTTCCCGCACTAGAAAGTTTCAATGTAGATGATGAATAAATACTTTTAGTTCCTTAGAAACAGGAACTAAAAAAAAAAAAAAGACAAGAAAGCAGCCTATGCAAATATGCATTATAACCTAGTCAACTTTAGGAACAAGAAGAACTAGATACAAACCAGACAATGCTCAGCATTACAATAGACTTCTAATTGATTTGTCAAATTAAATGTAAACCTTTAAACCGCCCCACGTACATCACGAGAAAAAGAAAACTCCCTCCGAAAATAAAATTGGACTATAACGGGTGTTCATTTCTAAATTTCTACATACCACCTTAGCTAAATAGAGCTGTAAGAGATCCTGCCCTGGGTGCGTATCCCCGCCTAACACTCTCCCACAGCAGCAAGTTCGTCATGCTTTCTTCTTTACTATTCGTCCACAAGGGAGTCTCTCTAAACAGCTGAGAACAAATTGAAGCAGACCACGCACGCACGCACGCACGGCAGCAAACAGCCTTGAAAAGAATTTATTTATTTTAAGAATTTGTTTTGGGATGAAGACCTTGAGTAGTACCATCTCACTGCCGCATTCACATTCATGGCTTTCAGATTGACACCAGCGCTGTTCTTTAGTTTTGAGAGATGTTCTATTGTGAAATGTAAATGGACTGTAATTGAATAAGACAGATGTGAAGCTCAGGATTGACATGATTAGTGCCAAAAGTGAGCTCTAAAGGCCCAGTGCCAACAACATGTCGGAGTAACATAATACATATTCTTGTCATGACTGCAAAAGACTTCCAAGAAGGGTCGACCCTTCATTCCGTAATCCTCCCAACATCAAACTCCGCCTCTGCAACTCTCTGGGTCCATAGCAAAGCCTGTCATTAAAGCAACCCCATCTTTTTATAGATCGCTTGGCTCTGTTTCACAATGCGCTGAAAATAAGCACAAAATGACTAGCTCTGTTTACACAAGAAAAAAAAAATCTCTTAAAACTGTGTTAGCATCTTCGAAACAGACAATTGCAGATACTGACCAGAAAAGATCACATGATACCAGATCAGAATAATTTGGCTAAATAGGGACACATGGAGCATAGACTTCTGATTCCTGTCTTTGGCTACTAGACCAAGTACTAGTCCAATTTTTCTGAAAAATATTGCGATTCAGTTTTCTTGTGCAGCACACACTTAATTCCATATTTCCTTTGGTTAGCTTCTTTTCCAGTCAGTGTGTGTATATATATATATATTTCTTTAAATGCAAAGCGTTCCCAAAAAATTGTTTTTCTTCTGTAAGCAGGCTCTTTTTGAAATAAGGTAGGTCTAGCTACATTATCAGTAGTTCGCATTAGTTGCTCCCTCTTTAAACACTCCCATAGTCCATGTGCAATATCCTGTGTGGTCTACAGGAAAGTCTGGCGTTTGCAGACAGCAGGTCTTTAACTCAAAGTCATCCCTAATATAGTGCACAATGAAATGAAAATAAAATACCATTCGACCGTCCGGCTAAACCGCAAGTCATACACGGAAGCGGTTTTTAAATCCCCGCTTTTTTCACTGCATTAAAAACCACCATGTCTTCAGCAAGGTAGCGGGTTATGGCTTAATTATTTCCTAGTATGTTTAATATCTTTCCGTAACAGCCGCAGACAATTAAGAACTATATTTTTTGACAATACTGCGTGTCAATAGAGCAATACACTTCTCAAACAACCAACCGCCTGCCTGTGGTGCTTTCTACTCATGCAAATTTTCTTTATGGTTATCGTCAGTCACCCCAAAGCCAAAATAATCCCAAATTACAGATACTATTTTATTAATTATTTCCAAAATAATTTGAAAAAGCAAAAAGTTTTTGTAGTATTTCAAATAGTGACTGCGATCCGATTCCGATTAATCGTTCAACACTAGCAGGTACTACTATAAAAACCCCAACAACAATTTGGCATCAGATCGAATTGAGTCATGGGGTGTTATTATATTACGACAACATGAAAAGACATGGAGGCTAAAAGTTTGGTTTGCCCTGCTCTGTGTCAACAGGATCAGAATGACACTCACATTTCCTCAGGAATAAATCCATCACTTTCATTACTAGAACACTGACAGGCAGGCAGCAGAAAATCCCATACCGTCAGCATGTGATTTAACAATACAGAGATGAGTGTGATTAATATTAAACATGGCCTGGAGACATACGATAGAAATCTTAAATTCCTAAAGCCGGAGATGAAGTCAGACTGAAGCTAGTGGAAAGCATGATTATCTTTTCCACATTTCTATGGGAAATGCACTCGAACGTTGTAATGTACACAGTATAGTTACAGTATGGAATTCCTTTAGGAAGTGTTTAGGATTATTTGGGGAATTTCAATCAGTGAAGATATTATGGATGAAAAGGAGTCGCAATTACAAATACAGCATTTGGCAGATGCCCTTATCCAGATGAACTTACAACTGAGCAATCGGGGTTAAGGGCTTTGCTCAGAGGCTCACAGTGGTGCCTTGGTGATGCTGGAAATTGAACTCCGGTCTTTCTAGTATTAGCCACCACTTCCCACGTCACCCATGTCCAACATATACATTAACAACTAGTTGAACCGGACAATACCGCAAAAATGTCTGCACAGGGTGTGTTATGCATGCATTCTGAAAGTAGATTGAACTGCCAAGCTCCAGCTGACAAACATGAGCATTCTAATCACCGATTGTGCCACAATCATTGTTTCTTTTGGGTGGAGAAATGGAAAAGAAAAGTCAACTGTTGGTTATAATAGAACCATTCTTACAACTTGATTTTGAAGACAAAGCGAAACGTTTCCTGTATAAAGCAGTGTGTGTGTGTGTGTGTGTGTGTGTGTGTGTGTGTGTGTGTGTGTGTGTGTGTGTGTTCATCTTGGACATTGCCTTTCAATGAAAATCCCATGACGCTGCCACTTTTTAGCTGGAACAATAAGCAATACAAACTGAATTATAGTGGAATGATTCCAACCGGACTTCACCCGAAACTTCTCCATGGTTTAACAGGCTTACAAGGAACAGCCATGTTTCAAACAGACATTTAGCTTTTATTGTTATTAATACCATTGCTCATCATTCCAAAAGGACACATTAAAAATATTAATAACTAACACAGAAAAAAAAAAGGACCCAAGTGAACCATGCTGTTTTCAGACAACTTCTAAAGTCTTCTAAAATTAAAGAAAAGAATCTATGCAACGTTTACTTTAATATCTTCTGCATCCAATGCAATGCTGATTACACCAATATTCCGGATGAACTTCTCGCTAATCCACTTCCTTAGCCTAACTTCTCCAGGCGCAATTTTCCGGATCTTCATTATTTAAGCGCTTTTGCAAGGCAACAAAAAGTTGAAAAAATAAAAGACTTTCAACACCTAGAATAAATAACTTTAGCATAATTTAACCAATAATATCCTTTCATACAGTTTATAACATTAAGTTCGCTATTCTATTCCACATCAGCGGATGGCTTTTTTTGGTAACAGTAAAATAGATCCGAGCTTGTGATCGCAGAAATCAGCCACGGAACCGATATTCGGTACACGGTGATCGATAGAAAAACCGTGAATTTATTTATTCCAGATCCGAATGTGACTCGAGACTTACGGGCAGTATAATCTGTTAGCAGTTTAGATAAAACATTATTCTAGGTGTTAGCTAAACCTGCGCAGATAGCACAGAAGCTAACCCAAGCCAGATTGCTTGGTTTTTAATGGCACACCCAAAAGTAAAGCAGTAAGGAAGTACGGTTGGGTTCGAACCTCTTTCCGATCCTGCAGACACTCCAGCACGGCCAGGTTATTGTTCCAGGAATGTTTGGAACAGAGTCTGATCACGTCCTCTCGACAGGCCTCCTCTTCAGCCAGCTTCCAACCGGTGGAGCTGCGGCGGGACTGAGAGGCCGCCGCTCCAGCTTTCGGATCAGCCGGAACACCCATGGTGATTTTTTTATCGTTCATCAGATCGCCTGCATTTCCATCAACGTGAATATTAGGTGATTTCGCTCCTTCGGTAGAACGAGTGCAAGCGGTAACAGCTAAAAGCAATAAAAGAAGCTGCACACGTCTACAAGCCGCCATCTTCGGTGAAGCACCTACGCGTAGCTAGCCTACGGCTGCCGGACGCAAATGATTTGTGGGTAGAGATGCGAGATCCGGAAAGGAATCGGTTCATGTCTCGCTGGAGTTGAATGATTCGACTCACAATTACCAATGAACCTAGTTTTCATCAGCTAGACAATCGGTGCCACGTAATGTCTTTATATTCATTCATTCATTCATTCATTCATTCATCTTCTAACCCGAGTTTTCCCTAATTGGGGGTCCCGGGGGTTTCTTGGAGCCTCTCCCAGCGCGCATAGGGCGAGAGGCGGGGGTACTACATCTAATTTCCCGAAAACTTTAAGATGCTAAATTTAAGGTGAGTTTTAAAAACCAAACTAATATTTGTTGTTATTTTTAAGCTTTTGTGGGGAAGTGGTGGATCAAATGGTGAAGGTGCCGAATTGTTGATCTGGAGACCAGTAAGACCTGAATTCAAGCCCCACCACCGCCAAGGAAAAGCTGAGCTCAAGTCCACCACTGTTGGGTCCTTGTGCAAGACCCTTAACCCTTCCTGTTCCAGAGGCGCTGTACAATAACTGACCCTCCGCTCGGACCCTCAACTTACTAAAAGGGGAGATGTGAAGAAAAACATTTCACTATATGTTGTACTGTGTGCAATCAAAATTGGAAGTTGTTTAAACAGATCATTCATTCTCGAACCCGCTTTATTCCTAAACAGAGCAGCAGCATGTGAAATACTTACACGGATTTAAAGCATTTGGCAAAAGCGACAGTTCAGTCTTTAATTAAACTCATATTATTCAACAGGTCAGTTCTTAATATCCCATTAAACGTGGAAAGACTTATTACATTATTCTGATTATTTGATTATTATTCGATTATAAAGACAAATTATATACATCGTTAATTTTCCTTGACAAAATAGCTGCACTGCAATATAAACGACTGGAAACGTGTAAAATTGATTCATTCCGTATGAAAGAACCGGAACATTAAAGTGAATCATGATTCTTACAATACGGAGCACAATGAAGACACATCACCGCCCCCCCCCCCCAATCCGATCTCCTTTCATCACCTCTTTAAAGATCATCAGAAATAATCCCATTTTACTGATAACATTTTATCCCAAACACTAAAAGACAATTACATTCCTGCACCTTTTCCCAATCTCAGACTGTTTACTAAAATCTATACACATTGATTGATGGGGAAATAAAATGACAGCTGAAAAAGATCAATCAATCCCAATAAAATGTTTTATTTACAGTTATCAACAGCCAGACAAGAATTAAAACATTTACATATATACACTTTCAAGCACGTTGGGAAAATACAGACGAGTGTTGAATTCTTAAACAATGATGTACCACACAGATATTGGACCAGTGGGGCAAGATCATGCAGAAACTAGAAAAATATAAAGTAGACGAGCATGTTTATGTATGCAACAAACGATACCAAGCTATAAAAATCTGTAGTGATGCTTAAACTGTTTCTAAACCTTTAATGTCAAGTTTTAAAGAATAACCTGTGGAGAAATACATGGTCTCTAGATTGAACAATAGTCACCTGCCCTGCAATTAAGGTCCACTTTATATATATATATATATATGCTTGCAAAATACACCTGATTTTAATGAAACATTATGGCACGAGTAAAACATTTTTGGTCCCAAAGATGAAAATTAGAAACTTGCTCTTTCTGCCCCATTCTGCTCCCATTTATAGATCTTAATCATTTTTTCAGTCAGAGAAGCCAGGTAGTGCTCATGGTTAGTCTCGAAAGGGCAAATATCCATGACTGGTATGTCTGCAGGAAGTTTCTGAAGCAAGGCTCCACTACTAGCATCCCACACCTAATGTTAAAAGCACAACAAAAACAAAAATGTTAATACCATAATAGTTAAAATAACTAAAAAGGTGCCAATGTGCACATACATTTTTACTTACCATGGTAGAATTGGAGCTCTCATCTCCCGCACACACCAGAGTGGCATTGCTAGCTGGACTCTTGAACACAGCATTTTTTGTGAGCAACTTGGAAGATGAGCCAGCAGTAAATGTCTGGACTGGAGAACAGGAGCAGAGAGGAGCCTGGGCCGAGTCTTGAGGGCTTCGGTTAAGCTCCATTAGAACACAACGCAAAGAAGGGTTGGTACGACCTGGAGGTAAACAGCACCATTAAGGGCTTTTTCAACTTCATCCCAATTTTAATACTGAAAAAAGGTTGTAATATGAGTGAGTTGTTCTATAACAATATTTATTGTGTTTAATAGTTATCCGCTTATAGTAAGTCTTTAATAGGAAGAACAGCAAAATGATCAACTGATCACACCTTGTAAACAATTTGTTTACTCATTAGGGATTTAAATATAAAATAACATTAAAATGGAAAAAGTAATTACAGTATACTTCAAATTACAATGAGCTATTTATATAGCAAACAACTGCATATAATATACCCTAATAATGTTAAAACTATTTCTAGGATTGAATAATAAACATTTAATAGAGTGCAACATATACCACTGCAACGTGTTCTTATGGTTTATAGTTAAAACTTAACTTGAAATGAAAAATAAATAAATAAATAAGGCTCACCTGGTCTGTAAGTGACCAGACAATGTCTGCTCTCAGGTTCCACTTGAATGTCTGTGCAGCCTCCAGACTCTAGAGGCAGAACATGCTGTCGATATGTGGTTCCATCCACCTGCTCCCAGAAACATCCCCCCTCTAGAGAGCCAGCTATGAGGCCACCACAAGGAAACAAGTTGGAGGCAGCACGGGGGAGGTAGGACAGGGATACAACTGGGGAACTACACACATAGTAAGTGTATGACGTGGAGATACTCACTGGTACTTAAACTTGTATTAACTGAAAATTCTAGAGGAGTTGATAAGGGTTTAAATCCAGCTTATACAAAATGGTTACAAAATAAAAATTAGGTCTTTACTAATGAACTAGAAACAAAACAAACCTTGTAAATTATACAACAAATAGATTTTCTAATATGAATTTAAAACAGATTAATCCCAAATATCTACAACCAACAACATGCATTCATTCATCTTCTTACCCTACTTGTACATCTGCTTGTTCCCTAATTCAATTGTCAAAGGGGTGCGCTGTGATAGGGCAAGAGGCAGGGGTACACCCTGGACAGTTCACCAGTCCATTGCAGGGCACACCGACTAAACCATTCGCACACACATTCACTCCAATGGGCAATATTTGACTAACCAAATCAACCTAACGTGCATGTTTTTGGACGGTGGGAGGAAGCCTGAGGAAACCCACACAGGTGCAGGGATAACATGCAAACTAAGCACAGAAATATCCCCAGCCCAGGAATCGAACCCAGGACCTTCTTGTTGTGTGCAAACCGCTACACCACCGCGCCGCCCTTAACCAACAAACTTTCTTTAAAGTATTAGTGTGTAATTTGTCATCTATAGAACATGTATACTAGTTACAGATCAGAATCTCCATCTGCTGCTAATCATTATATTTAGTTTAATACATGAGAGAAAACAAATACAATCAAATATTCCATATATTTAATGAAAATACCTTGAGCGAAGAGCAAGCTCGTGAACATGTGTGCTGGTGTCCCGTGTGTCATAAACCCGTACCGAGCCATTACTCAGACCAGCATAAAGGTAGTTATTGTTATCGTGACACCAACAGCAGCTCCACACAGGTTTCCCAGTATTGTAGGTCTGTACCACAGTGTTGGTAAACAAGCTGAGGAGAAATGCATCAGTGCTTTAAAAGACTATCATGGTAAGTAATCTGAAATAAAGCATCAGAGTTAGAGGATAAAATCAGTTTTAATTTTAGGTTCCTAAATAATATTCCTGAGAGGTTTTAGATTATTGTTTAGATTTTTTTTTTAAGGCAAAAAGGAGTAATGACCCTGTACCAAACAAAACTGATAGTCTAAAGGACCTTGAAATGACTCTTTAAATAGGCACAAATGTGAATTAAATATTTCAGGAAATGTATTGGAACCATAATAAAAGAATGCCATAACTGTACCAAACTAAAATTTGGTACATATTTTGGACATAGAACACTATCATAAATACATATTTATATACAAGTTCTATCATAGTTGGATGACCTATTAAAGAAGGTCTTTATTTGAAAGTAAAAATGTTACAAATAAAAAAAAACATTAAGGCCAAACTACAGTACGTTAGGATGCTGTATTAATTGTATTAAACATTGATCATTACTCAATTTGGTCAAACAGCAAAACAAACTAACATTTTAAGATATTCTATTTGGTGGATAAAGCTAAGCAGGTTCTAGAACTAGGGTCAATGATGTAGTCACTGAATTAGCTGGTAAACTGCACCAGGAGATGACAAGCTCTAATGACTGCTCTGGGACACAAATGATGCAGGCACATGTGCTGCATCAATCTGGAGCTTTATGTGAACAAGCAAATGAGTCTGATACCTGGTAAGCTTGATAGTATTATCGAAGGAGGCAGAAAGCAGAAGACCATCATGCTGTCTGTTGAATGCAAGGCCACGGATTTGTTTCACGTGAATGGAAACATAATGACTGGCTTTGAGATTCACAGTGCTAATTTTTTTCACTCCAAAACCTGAGACAGCAAGATAGATACACCAAGTGGAACGGTCAATGTGTGTGGTCCACAATACACACAAGAAAATTCCAAAAACACCCACCACCAGTCACACTCACCAGGAACCAGAGAGGCATGAGGGGAGGGCTGAGAAGCCAGCAGGCAACCGAGGGGCTCACAGAAAGAAATTACACGGCACCCGCCAGTCTGAGAAACAAGGACAGCTTTAGAAAAGATATAATTTCCTCTGCTTGAGGATTCTAGTCTTTGAGATAGAGATACGGCAGATGTCTGAGACTGAGCTGAGCTGGAGGAAGTCTGCGCCATTAACCTCCTTAGCTCCTGCATAGGGGGGATGGGGAAAAAGAGAGTGAATAATAAAACAACAAACCTGAAAAAAATACAGTGGATAATACTGCATGTTCTGTCCATTACAGTTATAATTCAATGTCTAAAGAACTCAAACAGAGAAAAAAAAAAAAAAACATTAACCATGCTGAGATGAAAAAGAAGATTGCCAGCGGATCTCATACCTGAACCTCTCGGCGGAGTTTCCCACACTCGTCTGTTACAACCTGTAACTGGAGGCGACACTGAGCAGATTCCAGCTCTGCTTTCCTCCGCAAACTTTGTTCCTGCTCCAAAGATCTACAAGCACCAATCAATAAGTTTATTAAGGCCATGTTAAATGTTTACTTAAAAATTGTAATATTAACAACAAGTAAATACAGTTTATATAAATTGTTTAACAGGATTTTGGAAGGTGAGAGGATGCCTGAGGAATGGAGAAGGAGTGTTCTGGTACCGATTTTT